>JAQIXW010000568.1:0-28017 GCA_034700685.1 Willowsia buskii
AACAATAAGACTGCTATACACTCAATTTTAAAAACAGAAATAGTTATCTTTAGCCATTCTTAGAATGGTATAGTATTTGCAAAAACTAAAGCAGAAACTGCTATCGTTAGATTCAGATAATGACTGGATTATAATGTTTTTGAAGTTTTGATGCAAGACGTGGTTGCCAAAAAGGAACACTGAATTCAAGTATAGCCATAGCAGTGTCTAATGTCTATAAAGGTCAGTCTTAAGATGCCCCAGTGTTTAAGTATTTTGACATTGTTAGAATTTAAACATCCCATATACCACAGGACATTTAATATTATGTACTTTGCATTACTACTTCATTTGATGATTTCAATTTTTCAATCTTATTGATTGCAGTACTACTACATATAACATTTTTTAAGTCAATATGTATTTCCATTCCATGTCTAGTGTATCATATATTTAAACTAGCAACGATAATGCGTACTCGAGAAGATCTATTGAAAAAGTTTTATTTGCATTTGTGTTACACAATTTGAAATTTTACGAATCATATATCGTGTTTGAACTCAGAAATGTTGCAGGTATTCATTCATTTTAATAGCTTGTACATTTTAACTTTTAACTTTAACATGGTAAATGACAAATTGAATACATAAACCGAACATTTGTAGCTCGCTTACCCATTTCAGAAGGTTTTTGGAGGACAATTGATTAATACTAACCAACGCTTTGTCTAAAACACTGAGTAGAGCCAGAACAACTCTGTAGTAATATCGTTACATTAAAATATATAGCACTGCTTCATATCAATTTATATCAACTCAAAGAAAGCTGATGCCTTATTGTATGCATTTTTTCAAAAGTTTAAAAATGAACGCACCATTATGTAATACATCCTATCGCACGAGCACATCAAACCAATACTATCTACATATGCATTTAATAATTTTAATTGCGTTTACTTGATGCATTCCATTGCAAGTGAAAAATTGCTTTCACTGTCTGGCTATCATGCTATGATATCATCGTGGGATATTATTAACTGGATTCCCTGATAACTGAATAATTCAGCATATTTTACCATTCCTCATAGTGTACAAAGAACGTTTCCCGTTGGGTGGAGTTGAGGAAGCTCGCTAACACTCGCAATTAAAATGGAGCTTATACTGTGAGCTTATTTATTCTATGGCGTTTCGGTCAGATTTACGTAAAATGAAAATGAGATGTTGAACTTTTAAAACCTTTTGGTATCGAAAATAGCTTTCTGGATTAAATCAACTATTTGTATCTATTTCCCAGTACTACTATGCTTCAATGCAATCCATAATACACCTACCAAAAGTACTATCGTATGTATGTGTATTTCCAATAATGAACAACTGTCATTCACCGCGAGAAACTACAAGGTGTCGAAAAATTATTTCAAGGCACGATTCACAAATACATAATATAGGCAGTTATTGAAAGTCAAAATATTAATATGTGCAACCGTAATAATGAAATATAAAATAATAGCAAATCAATGAATGCAGTCACCATTATGTCGCACAAAGTCTAGATTTTATTTTGTTCTTAGGAAAAGATATCAGATCAGATACATGAAATGTTAAAGTATTATCACTTTGAGTTGATATATTTACTTTAGTTCAACTATGTAATCTCTGAAAAGCATGAAAACACAAATATTCTAAGAATCTATGTATTTACTTACATATTTATTGTGGTTTTTTGCATCTATATTTAAACTTACGCTATCACAAACGGATGTGTAATAATATGTATAAGGTTTTGTGTGATTGATTGAGGTTTGTTGTGAGATTTTAAATGACACGAGTTAGCGAGGAGGTATACTTTTTTGTCGCACTATTTATAACTTAATCATTGCACCATATAAATTCTAAAATACGTTTGGGACGGAGTCATTTTTAAAAATCGTTGATAAATTTTAGTGTGAAAACTTCACATTGAAATGGCGGAAGTTCTCACTGCGGCTGTTAAAACTGGATTTGGATCCGGCTCTTCAGTGATAATGTTCACTTTCACCCATCTATTCTCCTTTGAAGACTTCCTGATTGCTTCAATAACAGCTTGGATGTACAGGCCGTCTTCAAAATTTGAGCCCAATAACCCTACCATGCTCTCCTTCTTCCATTCTTTGCCATTCGAAATGTTGAAAGTTTCTCGTAACGAGCCAAGTAATTTCAAGAGACCTAGATAGGTACGTATGCAATTTTTCATCATTCAATAATGTAAATTTTGCCAAGTAGTTCATCTTTCACAAGAAGCGAATCTATCAGTTCAATTAAAATAGCAATTTACCAGTCATATACATAGGTGGCAACAACGGAGATGAATTGTTTGCACCATTCGCTCTTGCAGTCCGATCTACTAAAAGTAAATCTGCGTCTTGCGAATCTTCGTAAATGAGTGATTCATTTTCTATGGGTCCTTCTTTGTTTGCGTTATTATTGTACACCAGACCATGAATCGATGCGTTGGTTGCCCTAATGTAACCTTTGGACCCACTCAAAAGCATTTCTTGGTGAAAGTGACCTTTTTGCATGTGATTGGTTAAGGTCATAGACACGATTAAATCTAAAATAAAAATCAGAAGAATTTTAAAGTTAGCTCATGTTGCATGTCATGTTCCAGAAAGTTTAAAAAATGATAATCTTTTCCAAAGAATTACATACTTTGATCCATTTCCATTTGAATTACAGAAAAATCTGGACTTGATATGCATCTCGTGCCATTTATTGATGGCGTTGTCTGCGTTAGAGCTCGTGTTATTCCGTGGACACGTAGAGCCCTTTGTCCGGTGAGATATGTAATTAGGTCAATCAAATGTGATCCGAACAATGTTACATTGCCTCCACCTGAAATATTTGAGTAAGATTTGGTTTCATAATATGTATATGTTCTGGAAACCCAGTTGTGTAGATAAAATCAGTATTTTACATTAACTTACCCATGATATCGTCACATAACCAATTAAAGCTCTGCCCCAAAATTGATCCCATTTCTATTCTACACTGGCACAATTTTGGTTGACCAACAAATTTTTCCAGATTCTTTTTCATGTGTATAAAACTGCAATAACCAATACAAATTGATAATTTCTCTATGTTAAGAGTATTAACAGGACTAATTACTTGTGTTTTGACTGATGATGGCTTACGCTGGATGAAAGCGTATCGGATGATTCAATAATCCAATTAAGCTAGGATAATACTGAGCAGCCAAAACCATCTTTAAAGCTTCACACTGTGACAGTCCTGCTGGGCGATCACACAAAACGTGCTTTCCAATGCCCAAAGCTTTCACAGCAATCTGGGAATGTAAATTTGGAGGACATAATACAAGAACTAGCTCAACATCCTTTCGTAACAGCACATCATCCACTTTATTTGTCCAGAAGGGGATTCCTAGCTCCTTTGCAGTGATATGTGCATCTGTTCAGAATGTAAGTTATCAGAGGTGAAAGTTCAATTGACATAATATACTAAATCCTCCCCAATTTTCTTTTACTCAAATGGCACATTGACATTACCTTGTAGTGTCAATCCCCAAAGTGCTTCCACCCGGAATCCTTTGGCCTGTAGATAGGGCACGAGAATTTTCACCACTGGATCAGTACCAAAAACACCGATCCCCGGCAGCTTCATGATACTGAAGTTTGGATTCAGAAATTTAGCAACGACCGGTTAACAAATTTGCATTATTTGCTCACAACTACTAGCACACGCGCAGCTAATTCACGTGTGTATTCGATTATATTATCAAGCTAGTTTATGAGAAGTTAAACGCAAATCAATCCATGTGAGTAAGTGTTCTATTTCTAAAAGTTATATTACAGATTGCCAATTTTGAGTGTATAAAATTATCTTGATTTGTAGCACCTTGAATTTTCACAATCAGCCAAAACTGCATTTGAAGCTTATTGCGATGAGTATTGATATGTGCGTAGGTGTAAAGGAACTGCATTACCTGTTCCTGTTAGGTACATGTCGGCTTTTGTTGATGTTATGTAACTTTTAATGTTATATGAACGTAAACGTAACCATACGCATCGCTCGGTACCAGTAAGTTAAGTTTTAAAGTTCACATATGGTCTGTCTCTGTATATCGTTGAGAAATACAGTTGCAAAAGTTTGAAAGTCAAAAGTAGATCGGTAAAGGAGCTCATACACATATACATATATGTGTACTCCTCTTCCTGTCAAGTTCAAAACATGAATCTGATATCAGTACGAGCATAATATTATAATCTGTAACTCATGCAAGGTAAATACATATATGATATATTACACCTAGGATTATTACTGTTGACCAGACAAGAGCCAACCTTTTCTCTCTTTACAGTAAAAGGAGAGATTTATGCATATTTAACGAGGTGGTTGTGGTATTGCTTGCTTGTGTGTCGGTTGAAGTATACAAGAGATCATCAAGGATTACATGTGGGTATTGCTTTATATGAGAGTGTATTCGTTAGGTGTATGGAGAATATCAAGAAAGTAGGATCATCAGTCATCAGAGTTGCAGCCCTGTTGATGAAAAAGTTTGTTATGCAATACACAGGGAAGAAATAATAATGAGTTTACTCCAAGTCCAACGCTTCAGGTAAAATGGTAGGACATGCTGAGTATTATTATCCTAGTGTGCTTTGTGTGGAGTATTGGAGTGCAAAGAGTACAAAAGCCTTTCTACTGCTTATGAAATTATTAAAATAATGACTCCAATTTCAATGCAAATACACACGATGATGATGCACACAACAACGGATGGATTCAAAATCGTACGGTTTATTCATTTTTTAGTTCTCATCAGTTCTTTGCATATAACATGAATTCATAAGTTCTACTACTACTAATATGAAAACATAAATATAAAAGGCGATAGTTCATGCACGGTGAACTAAAATTATATCGAAAATAATGTTTCAAGTTATGAGCTTTCTATAGATATTATATAGATATGATATCAGCGTTATGAATAAAACTCTGAACTATTTCTACTGACTACTTTTGCACGGGATTTTCAGAAACCAAACTATAAAGTAATCTATAAATATATTATACATACATAGTTGTCTGCTCATTGCTCATCAATAATAAGCCGATTTCTTAGTACGTAATATGTTAACATGCATGTAAATGCTAGATGATGATGATATACCTGATCAGTGTTTTCACTGAAGATTCGTAAATCTGAGCTAAAAAACTGGCAATGAAATGAACATGAAATTTTCATGAAACATACACGTAATTTCAATTCACCCATGTGTCCTATCATTGCAAAATTGAAAGTATTTAAATTTGAAAATACCTTTATCATTTTCATTCCTCATATGTTTAATGTGTTTTCGATAAAATTTATCTTGTTGGTTTTTATCGATGATCTAACTTATTTTATATATGTTGCAAGAACCCTAAGAAAAGAAAGCGTTAGCATTAGGATTCTATTTTAAACATGGCAATTGCTCAATTTATCCTAAGCGATTTTGTGAAGATATAGTGCTACAAGTGCAGCAACAATGCACTTTATGCAACCGCTCATGTTACACATTGCTAACGAATTGATGAGAGTAAAAATTGATTGATTAGACAATATGTAATTATTTATACGATTAAATATTACAAATTAATTGAACATTTTGCCTACGAAATACGACCTTCTATTCGAGTTTAAAGAATATAATACTTTTTTGAAATGCAAGATTACTCATTTATACATTATTCAGAGAAGCGTGATTTTTAAAATTCAAATTTTCCTCATCAACGTATGGATGCGTATCTTTAATTTGATTTTTAGTCTTCTTTGTATGGAGATGGAGCAGCCAAAGTTAAATATTGAACGGCTCTAGTGAATTTATCTGCAAACAAAAAACCAATAAGGAGTTTAAGATGGTGGATCATCACTCATATAAGAATGCTCAAATGTTTGAAAAAATGAATTGGAAAGTAAATGTTGACCAGTTACCCATGAACGGTAGTCGATACTTTTTGTACACAAATGGTATGTAGACCAACACACCTAAAGCAAAGAATCCCACTACAGCTAAATATTCAACTTTCGGGTCATATGCGATAGGTAGAACGACTAGAGCTGCGGACATTAATACTGCCACAATTGGGATAATTAATGGAACCTAAAAAATGTTAGTGTTTTGTTAAATTTTTCAATGGAGGATACGATAGAATATGCTAGAATTTAATTGCTGAAGATCGGAATATGCGCAGTCTTCAAACAAAATGTAATTATAAAAATTATTGCTAGTAACCTTAAACGGACGAGGCGCATCGGGCTTGGTAAACCTTAAAATAATCACACACGAAATTGCTAGTCCATATATTATCCATGATGCAAACCCAAAGAGATCAATTAATTTTTCTATATCACTGGCAAATATCATCACATATGCCAAGATGACCTAGTTTCAGGGGATATCATAATTATAAATTTTTCCTCATTCATGTAGCAAGTACATAAAGGAAAATTTGTAGAATCTTACATTTAAAGACAACGCAACAATCGGTGTTAACCTAGTGGCATGCACATAAGACATCACGTCAATCATGTGTCCGTCACGCCCGACCGCGTATGTTATTCTATATTACAAGTTGGAATAATTAAACTATCTTTAGATGTAATGGAATGGGGCAATGCAAGACAATTAATAAATATTTACCTTCCTGCAGTAAACATGCTTCCATTTCCAGTTCCAACGGCTGCGATCGTGACCAAGATTGGAATCAGAAGCTTGAGATGACCAAGATATTTGTCACCAACATCCTTCAATTATAAAATAAACATGGACTTGTATTTTGAGGACTATGAGGTGAAGTAGAAGAAATGAGTGTTGTGAAAAAGTAATTAAAAATACATACAACAGCCACTGCCTCCGACTTCATCATTTCGTCTTTTGTTAAAGCTGTGAGGTATGAGATGTTAATAAGAATATATAAAACTGCAGATATCGGGATTCCGATCAAGATTGCAAGAGGGAGATTCCTGTGTGGGTTGATTAGCTCCTCCGTGGCTGAATTGGAAAAAAATATAAAGCAGGTAAAATCCGATGCCACGCAGACGCAATGAATAATGCGCTACAATACATATACAATATAAGTAATGTAATTTTTGTGATGTGAATACCCACCCAAATTCAGATTGTTCCATCCATCGTATGCCCAAAGTCCTACATTAAAAGAAATTTAAAAGTCAAACAGACTAATGCCATGCCCCTCATTCATTAACCGGACAGTGGAAAATTCCAGCCTCATCCTGACTTTTGCTCCAAAGACAGTTTGAGCAGCTCTTAATCATATTCTTTGTGAAAATAGCTTACCACTGTAAAACGAGACAGCGATATCCCCTACTGTTTTGTTCGTTGGATCCCAGCCTCCTTCAAGCGCTCCAAAATCACCCTTACCCATGTTGTAAAAGCCAATTCCTATTATAATTGCCATTGTGGATACTTTAGCAATTAGGAAAACGATTGCTGCTCTTGTGGCTAACCTTGCACTGATAATATTAATTGCGGCGATGAGTGCTGTAATGAACATAAATTACGGTGCAGGAGAAAGAATGTATTTTAAAATTTTGTCATACATAATCATCCGTATTGAGCAAACTAATTGAAGCACTCAATCTCTTTACGGAAGGAAAGGAAAATGAAGTATTGTCAGCAGTAATGAATGACTTACAAGCAATAACAACAGCTAGCAGTTTCACGGCCATTTTGAAATCCTGTTCATCTTGAAATTTTTTGCAAAAACGATCCATACGAAGAATAGGATATAGTGCATATTTACCAAATGCAAGACTAATTATTGATAAACTTGATGGTTTAAGTAGAAGCACGGTCGACTATAAAAATATACGCGAAAGAGATTACTTCAATATTCTTTGCATTTTATCAAGGTATAAGTCTTGATTCATCTTGACAAATACAAATCTAATTAATGCTTACCCATGCATAGAGAAAGCCAGGTAATTCTCCAAAAAATCTTAAAGTATGCAAATATTTATCATGTCAAGTAAACTTTTAAAGAATATCTACCCAAACTTCATAACTCAATTCAATACTTACCTGCTCAACGGAGGGAAAGTCGCCATATAATACGCATGCTCGCTAAAGAAAGATAAAAATGCAAAAAGTAGATAAACTTTATATAAAGAAAAGTGTTTTAAAAGGAACTAATTCCTAACCACATAATATGAAACAATTTACTCACCCACCACTTCTGGGAACTACTGTCCCAAGCTCACAATATGACAATGCGGCTAAAAACCGAAAATCACAATTTTTAAAATGCTTTCTTCCTTTTCTTTGATTTCGAAAACAATTTAAACTCAAAGAAGTGCGTATACCTAGAGTTGCCAAAAATCCACATGCTGCCCATATAATTAAGCTTAAGGTTGTGGATCCTGTGTTTTTTAAAAGCCCAGTTGGTGAAACAAAGATTCCGGACCCTGTTAAGTGAGAACATGTTCCAATGGAATAGGTGCTGCAAGCAAATACTGTACAGTACATTGTCTTATCAGTGATTACATGGATGAAAGCAGTGGTTTCTCTCCACATATTGAATACTTAACTATCATCGTTCCTAAAATAAGTGCAACTCCTCCCAAAAGCCCTATCGTACGCTCCATGCGAACTGTGCCATCACTTATTGGAGCAGATGATGGAGGAATCACGTCATCCAATAATTCTCTTTGTTTAGCAGTCTTCTTCTCCGAAACCATACCTGGTCCCTGTCCATGTTGTTCTATAGCTGCTTTACAAATTACAAAAACGTTTTATAAATTTTTGTTACTTCAGAGAGGATATTAACCTCACCTCCTCACTTGTGAACATAAACGTAAATTTTTTATAGCAGCAATAAAATATTTTATTTACTAGGATGCAAATGTTATACAAACCTTGATCCTGTGTGTATGTAAACCCTCGATTTTCCATGTTAAAGCAGGATTCGTCTCCTCTCAATCACAGCACAACCACTATTCAAAAATAATCAAATTACAAATTTTATCTAAGTATAGCCTTGGAAGAGCAACTTCACGCACCGGACCATCTGCACAACTAATGAAAGTTGTGCTTAGTCTTTAGTCTAAATATTTTGATTTTATCTCATGTTAATTCCAGACTGATAATATATTTTTCCAATGAGAATCCCATTCTTAGGATTCATTCTTTTGTATGTTTTTTGTATAATTTTGTTTTATCTCACTTGACAGGCAAGCGTTATGACGAAAAGAGACTTAAGAAGAATCAATAATGAGGTGTGTAATAATTATTGGTGCTGTAATAGGTTTTATCAGTCGCTAAACGTTTATAATCATAATGAAGTAGAGATAAGATTCTGACGAACAATGCAGAAGACACTACTTATGCAAACATTTATATAACACGTTCTCACGCACAACACACATGCAATCAAAAATTATACTAGAGAAATTTTAAACAAGTGCTCCTGTGATGACGCTAATCCGTTTTTATCGTTCATTCAAATCCAAGGTTCAATTTTATTGAATGATGCAATGGACAATGCATTTTCCCGGCAACAGAAACAATAATCATGCATTGTTTCTAGGTTTTGATGGAGTATTGGTTATTTTTATTATGAAACTTACATAAGTTGTCATTACGCAAACTTGTTTTAATAGAAATGTATGTTTCCGGACAATGCAATGAATGAAAATATACTAGAATGCGTATGCATGACTAGAAGTAATCAGAGCGTCATGTCAGATAAGATGAAATGGAAGGAATGACTTCAAATGTTCAGCTCCAGCCAGTATTGTGCCGACCAATTGTGTTATGCCATTTATTGAGGAAGTCACCACCATACAAACATATGCCTATTAAAACTTTATCAGTTCGGTAATAAAACTGCAAAAACAAGTGAATGACCTATATTACATTTAAAAAACGATGAGGGTATGAAAATATTTTTTCGTTACATTTATATTACGTTGACCTGGAGGTAGTTGGCGCTCCTTAGTAGCCCGTGCATTGAACATGTTATTCCGTCTTTTATTATGAAGAAGATGTAGATTTGATTGTTGCAGGATTCAACATAAATTATACATCTTCTCATCAGCTTTATGCTTAATACTCGATACAACTTCGATTTTTCATTCCACTCAGCTATACTTATCTATAGAAAGTAAATCCCAAGATACCTACTTTGTTTGCATGAGAGAAGTAATATCGTAGTACATTCTTCACATGCATCCAACCAGAAACAAAGTTATCTGACGTAATAGCTGCTTCATAAAATCGTTCGTTAAGGTAAAGACGATCTGTTATTGAATATCCTCCCTCAAATATCCATTCAAATTCAAGTGTGACAGCTTTTATAGTTCTCCTAGCGCAAACAAAATTTTATGCTTTACGTTAATAACTACAGAGGAAACGTAACTCCCCAGTTTCATTCATTTAATGGTTGCAAACACAATAACCCATCCATTTATTTCAGCATTAACAAATACAGTTAAAGGCAATAGATTGAAAAAATACATAAATTGTAGTGAAGTTAAAACTTAATGGCTATAACGTAGCCTTCTATCGTAGCAATCTAAAATTACTACTCAACCAGCCTAAGTAATTGAGTTGCCGTAATCGTAAACATTAGGACTTTACAGAACCTCTATGGCTTCTTCACTGCACCTGCTTTCCCTCCAAGCCGTTTCTCCGCCAAATGACTCATGTTACAGAAACCGATTTTGGTTTTGCCAAACGAATTAGGACCTTCACTCGTTTTTGTCTCCCTGCAATTATTGGACACAAGTAAAAATGTTATACACATGGAAAAACGTCTCGCAAGGCCTGGATGAGGCCTGACATTATGAATAATAAAATATTAACAAATGATGCATTTATTGATCTTACCTGCCCACATTTTTCATTCTCATTTTGCATTCTGGAGGCATCTCTTCAGGCTCATCGTCATCCTCAGCATTAAATATTGCTGCTACTTTTGAAGATTTCGCAGAAATTGGAACAGATATCACTTTAGAAAAAGGCATTGGTTTCTAGAACAAAGGCAGTACATAATTAACAAAAAGCAATAAAATGATCACACCTTCAGAAACCAAAACCGGTTGTAGTAAACCATTTTCCTTCATAACATACTGCTTTGCAATAAATACATGCGCAGAAATCATGTAATATTGGTTAAACTTACAGTTGACGATCCACCTAGTTTTAAGGATATCCCTGAAGAAGATGAACTTCCAATGTCAGCTCCACTGGCTAAAGGTTGCATAATGTTATTATGCGTAGAAGTCGTGGAAGGCACTTGGTGCTTTCTTTCGTTTATAGATCCATAGTCCAAGACCACTGCATTTGAGTTTGACTTTCCAGATCGGTCATCTTCATCTGAGGATTCACTCCAGCTTGCATTTTTCCTGGACGAATTTGACAGATCATCATGAGTTTGCTTTGAGGAATGATTGTAGACATCATTCTGATGTTTATATTCGTCTTTCGTAGGGTTTGCACAATCGCGAAAATTTCTTTGGAAAGGGCTTCTACTTCTGCTCCTGTCCCGAGACCGTGAAGAATTTGAGGATAATTGTCGGTCATTATCCCTATCGACTTTGGTTTCCCAGTTTGTGCCTGATTTTGATTCCTCGCGTCTTCTGTCTGTCAAACTATTAGACGAGTGATCGCTCCCACTACCCTTGTCGTCCCATCGATTTTTTCTTGACGGTTTGTCCTTATTGCCTTGCTCTCCATCTCTCCCTTTGTAATCATATCGACCTGCAAAAAATCTGACAAAGTTAAATGAATGTTAAACTACTAATCTTAAGCTACAGTGAATACTGAAGATGAAAATATAAAGCAAGATAAAAATAATTTCGTTAAATATGATATTATACGCAAATTAAAGGAAATCATTTTCTCTCAGTCATCAGTTTAGCAACACAACACAAATGCAAGGGAGAGAGAGAGGGGACATGTGATAAGACACTGGGAGTATGTAAAATTAAAAACCCAAAATACAAAAACCTCAAAAGGAGGGAGCAGAGGGAGAGGGCATGAAATGTTGAATTAAAAATCTAATCACAAATACATACATGCTTCTATTAACTACTACTGAGCTTAAAGAACTGAACTGAACTTAAAGCATACTACATACCATCTCTGTGAAACATAATATTGCTTTCGTTTCCTTGATTGATGATAAAGCACTTGACTTTTGACTTTGATCCCCTTCGCCTACTACATTTAAAGGATTTAAGTTTGCTTCAATGCGCCATCCAACACTTCCAATTCCAAACATGCACTTCTGAAGACAGATAAAATATGTCTAAACATGCAACTAATTAGATAATCCACACTTTAATCAAGCTGTTTTTTGAAAGCATAAATCTCGACCCGAAACACAATTTCTTCGATTATTTATTAAATAATAATTTTTGTCCTTCTTGAATTTTCGTGAAAAATATAATTAATGAAAGATGAAAGAAAACAGGAATGGTAAAAAATGGAATACTATAAATGATTGACTACTGAATACTAACAGAAAGTTAACCTCCTCCACACAATAAACAGTAAATACTTCAGTAGTTCTTTTTAGACTTTTTTGCAGGATATTCTGCTCTTCCGCTGCTTGTTTACATTCAATGACACAAGAAGGTGCATAATGTTCAATGTGGACATGCATGAGTGTATTTACTTATAAACCCTTCTCTTGATTCTTGGTTTCACACATTTTTGCTTTGCTGCGTCACTCTTACAGACTCTTACTGCATACCTTCATGCATTCATAATTCATACTTTACATTTTACACAAAAAAGTGCAATGTTGTGCATTTTGTGCATCAATGGGAATCTTTGGGAAAGGTATAGCGAGTCCTTCCTTTATGTAAACCGGAAGAAGGATATCGCGAGCTTACTGTAAATTGTAAATACCTCTCCAGTTGCCAGTCAATGAAATTAATCTGACGAGAACATGATGGAACTTATTTCAACCATGAAAGTTAAGTACCACACACCTCTGACACGAAGAGGGTGGAAAATTGATGAATGATTTTTTATGTCACAGATCATGAATTTGTGTCTGTGTGTGGTTTATAAAGGTTTAAGTTGAGTTGCATTACAGCTTTTCATTTATTTTACAGCGCCATCATCTCCATATTCACTGACGTCTTCTCGAATATCACTTTATTTTTAAGCATAGTATTATTTCGTTCAGTATGGAACAAAATCGGATCCAGATGAACTAACTTTAGAGTAATGTGCGACAAGCAAAGCCTCCCCGGCATCCGTTTTTGTAAGAAAGAGAAAGCATTTGGAAGTTTGAAGTTTTCGTTTTAAAATGCACATTAAGATTAAAGTTGCAAGATGATCAAGAGGGGAACCTTCGCCTTCGATACTAACACACGTCACATGAACGCACATGGAAGAGTAAATGCATAAATATCTATTATTTTAATGTCATTTCCTGGAGGAGTTTTTTGGACTGTGTTCAGGGAGGAGGACATTCAACCGCTGCAACGAACTGTTATCTTTGCCAAGTTTGCAAACCAAGCATGAACCTTACTTTTCCTTGGTAGGGAAATGGAAAACCTGCTCATTCAAACATCTGCAATTGTCAAATATTTTGGAAATCCCAAGAACTTTTTTAGACAGCCTGAGTGACTCCAACTTGTACCAACATCACAATTCTAAATCGAAGGATGAAGACTATTAGTACCTTAGAATTCTTATCTAACGACGCACATGTTAAAAGATTGTTTAAAAATATTTCTGTTCAAGCACATTCGACGAATAGGTACGCAACGTTAACCAAAAATATTTTTATGTGAGTTTATGCGAATTCTGTTGAATGGAACCATTCTCCTTATTCTCCTTCTGTTATTTTAACGATGGATTTCGTATAGCATCTCTCGTGTTTGCTTACTGCTCACTCATTTTTGTTGGCTTCAATTGAAAAGTACACACCCGCTTCACCGACCAGGTTTTTCACTTAATCGACAACTGACATAATGATTCCTTTGTTCGGATCGCATTCATGTTTGTTTTAAAAAAACGGTATCAATCTAAGCATTTTGCGTTTTATAGTGAAGTACTCATTGGTGAGCTAATTTCAATTTCACGATGGTCTAATTCCAATTCTTATTGTCGTACCACACACGATGAAATGATGCTCTTTTCATGGTTGTTTGCATCCCAAAATCGAAAGATTGACTTGACGGTTCATGACTTGATGACTATACTCACTTCTCTGCTGTTGTATTTACCGCACAACATAGAGGAGTTTTAGGTTCCAAAGCTGAGTTAAAACGTTTAAAGTCAAGATTTTTATATTTAAGTATACAGAGCATGTCTACTCACAAGACAAAGACAACAAACAGAAACCGTACTCCCGAAACTACAAAAAATAATCAAAAATGTTTTCCCAAAACCTATACAGACTATCAGACAACTTTACCACTTCTTCAAACTCCAAATTATCGTGGAAGCTTTGGCAAAAATATTATCGCTTTCCTATATTCGAGCAGAAAAAAGTATCATGCATTTCAAAAAAACTGTTGCAAGTTAAAAGAAGTAAACCGCATAGTAAACTGTAGGTAAAAAAAGTGCCGTATCATTTTGAGTACCAGCAAGCAAGAAGAAGCTGGGAAATGGAAATGAAAGAGAAGTTGCAAATGTGTTTAATATCCTATTCATACGTATTTCTAAAAATAGTTTATATTTCTCGCAAGAGAATATATTAGTACACCTTACAGTTTTCAAAACATCTCTTGTTTCTTTCTACTCATATCGTCAAACTGTTCATCATCACAAGTCGTTACAAGTTTATTCATCACATAGGTAGCTCTCGGAAGCGTGTCATGTCTCAAGTCTCAAGTGGGTTCATGATTTATAGAAATAGGTTGTGGTGAAGAAATTCGGTGTGCAGCCCACCTCGTTTGTTTAACAAGCTCAAAGGCTGGTCTATGAAATTCAAAAATTGGAAAGGGAAAGTCGTAAACATTGGATAATAATTACTAAGAAAAGTTAGTGTTTGACTGGAATCCTATTAAATAGCCAGTTTAGTGTAGCAGTATGTGAGGAAAACTTATTCATGGTATCGTTTTATGCGTTCTGTATTTAAAGACAGGCTGAATCGGTAATCATCGACTTTAAAACTAAATTTCAAAACAGTTTGTTAAGTAATTGTGAATTGGATCAGTTTACACGATATCCTATAAGGATAGAGGTACAGTCAAGTCACCACTCAAATCTATAATCTTACTTGAGACCAGAGTGATTTCACATTATAAATGTAAAACTCCCACTCATACCTATAAAACACAGTCAAACGTCATCAGATCCATTTCAAAATTACGATAAAAACAACATAAAAGCAAATTAGGATCAATGTGACAAGGCAACCTTAGCCGCTTAGCCCACATGAAAATAATGATTTCGCGATGCATAAAGTTGGAAAAATGTCGTAGATCGGTTTGTAATTCAAGCTCATATTGAATGCAGTATGTTGTAAAAGTTAGCAAAAAAAGTTAAAAATATACCGTGTATATTCTGCAGTATGATCATGTCATCGTCACTTGGTCGTGCGTCTTCACTCCGACGCTGGCAGTGAAAAGATTTCAAGTCTGTTTGATTTCATTTTTTTGGATTCACGTGCTCGCACAGATTGTGAGTTGTGACAGTTTTTTATTCAGTTGTCCAATCGCATCTTATACGCATAGAAAGAAACATCTTCTTTATAATCGAGATTATGATTTAGGAAGTAAAGGGGTTAGTATTTAACATCATGGCTCTTCCAGCTTTTGAAAATGTTTGTATGATATAAGTGCAGTAGTAATCCAGAAGCCATTTCGATTAGATTGCAAGAAAACCCTGCGTTGTGGTTGTGACTGTCGTTACAACTCGAACCTCAGAGAATTGTTATTTGTTTTGATTTTACCGTGCAATTTAGTGCTTCAAACAATGTCTGATTGTGACGATTTTGAAGAATCTGAGGATTATTCCTCAGAAGAAGAAATTGAAATGTCTGATGTGGAAGCTGGCTTCAGTGAAAGTGATGATGCCGAATACCGAGCAGAGCGAGAGGGGCAACATGAGAATGTAGAAAGTCAACGCAGTAGTGGTAGTAGCAGCCCTTCGGAAAATATGGACGATAACCAACCAAAGGTATCATAACATTCATAAAACCACTCACTAGTTACATTTATGCTGGTTGATTTCTCTCTTGAAGCTCAACTAACTCTACAGGGTTTTGTCTTTGTCCAAAAGTTGACAGATATCATCAAAACACAGCAAGTCATTATCGAGAGTTTAAGAAAAGAGTTGGCTTCTGTGAAGCTGCAGTCCATTAGTCATTCGGGGAACAAAAAGTGTGCGCCTAGATCAGAAGAATCGACATCAGCAGTAGTTTCTTCATTTGAAGATGATGTAAGAACATTTTCGAAAAGACAGATTCTCTCAATCTCAAAGGCTTTGAAGATGTTAGTTGTAAATGTAAAGCATACGTCATTTTGACTTTTCAATTTTTCAATTTAGGATGATGAACTTGACTCGTTGTCATCGGAAGAATCGAACGTCTCCCAAAGTTCTGGCTATGGAGCACCTGCGAAAAATCCCATGTTGGTAGATGTAGTAAGTTTGTACTCTGTACTCCCACTTTCTTGACATTGGTCTTGATGATGATGACGACGAAGATTGCTTGCACTCGTTGCAGAAACGGTACACGGTGCCAGGAAATTTTGCATGCATAATTTTTCATGTAGTCAAACGATTGGACATTAGTTTAGATATTTTTATGATATAAAAATCGTGTCTGTAGTTTTCTTGTAGATATGCATAGCGTTTCAAATTGTTAGAAGTTTGATACGGAGTATAGTATATATGCCTACAGACGTGCTATCAAATAGACACGTAATTATGCATCATTCGCAAAAGTTGTCTACTGTATTCCACATTATGTTCGTTGTGGAACAGTAGAAAGTGGTTTACAGTAATTTATTATGTTTTGATTCGGTCTCGAGTAATTTGCGCTCCCGATCTATCCTAATCCTAATAGGTCATTCAAAATGTAATGGAGCATCTGCCACTAAAGAGCTTACTCGTGGCCCGACTTGTCTGCCGTAAGTGGAACGCAATGGCAGCATCACAGATTTCCAACAACTGTGGTCCCATTTTATTGGAAGTACACCAGCCTTGGAAGCCGAGCAAAGGCATTAAAGTATCAACATTTATTGACGTCATGAGAAGCACTTTATGTTGTCCTATCTCCAAATACTCGATTTCATCATTTACAGCACTAGAAGAATTAGATAGGTTCTTCTTTCATTTCGGGGGAAACGTGAGACACCTCGATCTCAACTTTCCTGAAGAATTCGATGATTCACGGGAATTTGCACGGCTACTCAGAAGAACGATTCCTCATGTGGAAAGCATTCGCACTGGATGTTGCAGAATGTTTAAAGACAGTGATTTTGCTACCAGCCTAAATATCGACCCGATGACCTCACTGCCATACAAGAGGGATGTGGTTCTGAAACACCTTAAGGCATTTTGCATTGGCAACATTGTAAACATGATTCCCTCGAAAGTTTGGCTAGAGGAGTTTTTTAAGATGACTCCGAATTTGGAGAAGCTGGTTTTACATGTCAATTTCAAAGAAAATGGGAACACGTTTATTCGGATCGTATTGGAAGCTCTTATGAATCACGAAGCGTTAAGGAAGATCAAGAGCTTAATGATTTCGTGTCTGACAGAGGCACACTTGCGAACTCTAATGAAACTGGCAGATTGCGGATTAAGACTGAAACATTTCAGATTCCAAGATTTGTGCATTCATTTGACCGAAATAAGCGGAGCAACATTAGAAGCATTTTTGAATTCACAAGCTGAACGCTTGGAAAGTTTGGAAATCGACCAAAGTTCAAATTTTCCTAGAATCCGACATTTCCAAATTCCACCGATGAAATCTCTAAAGTCGTTGTCGATTGTAAGTTCCCAGAGGATATCGTTTGGAAGCATGAATTATGTTTCCGATTTTCCCAAGTTGGAGAAGATGGTTTTAAGGGGATATGACGTATTCAACTGCAACGGGCTGTTCCCTCATAATAATGGAGACAATCTATCCAAGCGAGCCGTCACTAGTCACTGCTTAAAAGTTTTATCTTTGCCCTCAAAGTTTAGTGTCCCACACTTTCCACGAGTCTTGTCCAGAATGTTTCCAAACATAAAAGAGCTGGAGGTACGCAGCGTGACAAATGAATGTCTGAGGGAAATCTGGGAATCATGGCCAGCTCTTTCGAAATTAAAACTTGTCGTCTCACACTTTGATGACAACATTGATTCGGGAATGACGGGGATCCCAGAAGACATTTGCGGCGAACTAAGAAGTACAAACAATTTCAGTGAAAGGACACTGGAGGAATTAAAGGTAGCACCAGGACTGACTGACTTAGCAGGTGCGTAATTACTTTCATCAGTACTTTACTGGTGGTCTGTCGGGAAAGAAAGGTATAATATGTTGATTAAGCCCTTTCTTTTCCCAAAGACTTGCGTTCCCTAGAATTGGAATGCCGTGCCATGTGGATTCCCTGCCAGTTAATTACAGACGTCACTGGATATTTTGCGTTGGCAAAGTCAAATCAACTTAAAAACCTTAAAGTTACAGAAATCGGTGTTCCAGAAAAGTTTGACGTAAGCTTTCTATGATGATCCCCCTCCTCTCTCCGCCAATTACATGTTTTCAATTATTGTATTTACTCATGAACAATATTTTATTTCCAGCTATCCAATGAATGTATTTTGGAAATCATCAAAACCCTGAAAGATGCCGACACATCTTTCAAAATAATGGATGATCATGGTAGGTGGCAATTGGAACTTGGCAGAATAGATTTGTTGAGAAACACATATGAAAGTGAGCCCCAACTGGAGGATCATAACAAGGACAGGGAATACCTGCTTGACTAGATCAATTAAAACTATACTTAATAATATTTACTTCTTATTTTTTATATTTTCACTATGCTTTGCGAAATTCCAAACCTTTAGTGTCAACGAGTCAGCTCGTATTTCTGATTCTGAGTTTCTGACACCCGTTCATTAGTCGCGTAATCAAACGAATAGGAATGCCAGCGCCACTAAGAGTCTACTTCTTTCAATTTAATTTGTATTTATGCAAAATATTTTATTATGGTCTTTTTATAAAAGGGAAAATCCGATTTAAAGATAAATAAAGGGACAATGACACAATTTACTAGCCTTAATCTAATGAACGATACAAAAATATACAAATGTAGTCTACATAATTTTTTGACAATTTTAAGTCAATCCTAACATTTCTTTAGCTTCTGCATCCTTGGAACTAATTTCTGGAGATACATATTGCATAATGAGCTGCTTTTTCTTCATATCCACGATCTTCTGTTCGATTTCCGTCTGGCTTGGCACTTGAATGAAATAATTTTTGATTTCTTCTATTTGTTTTTCGACATCGGGTAGTGCTTCAGGTACGGCTTTCCCTTTCTGTTTACGCTTTTCAATCCATTCCTCTTCAAGTTTCTGAATAGCTTTTAATTCAGCTTCCTTCTCCAATGGTTCCAACAGTCCATCATCATCATCTCTGTAACCATAATAGTCTGCATCGACGTCTCGCATCAATTCACCACGAGTTTTCCTCGGTGCTCCTGAAACTTCTGGTTCGAAAAGCTCTCTAACGCCAGGAAGGTCCTTGGCTGCTCCAAAATATTTATATCCTCTTGTTCCTGGCACTTCTTTACCTTCGTTATCAAGCATACGGGGACCATGTTTTGCATAATCTGGACCTCCAAGCTGGCGAATTCTTCTTTCCCAGTGACCCTACCGTACATAACAAACACAAAAAATTGATTAGAGAGATACACATACCTACATAATTAATACGGAACTGATAACTGATCAGGCATGTCTCAAGTCCAAACAAATTAATATGCTGTATACCTTTTCTCTTAGTAGTTTGTTAATTTCATCATTCAAATCACGTAACTTGAATTCTCCTAAACCAGCATTCTGAATTTGGCTGACTTTCTTTGCGATTTCTCGCACAATTTGCATTCTCCATTTTTCAGCCTCTGGTAAGTTTTCACACAAAGTTGAAAGATACGGCCTGCGATCTTGTTTAGGACCCCTTTCTTCATCTAGTTTCATGGCATGCCACCTTGCCAAAGTGGTCCTGCAAATTATAATGAATAAAAACTTTTACTTTTGACTTCCATTTTGTCATTTCGCCGGTGGTAGTGACTGCATAATATTGTGTTTTGTGTTGTTTTTATTATTGATTGATTATAAGTTGTTTGTCACAAAAGAATGAACTTACATTGCCTTTTCCGAATTCCTTGCCATTTTGTATGTGCAGCTCTACAGCTTTTTATCTCAACACTGACAACTGAACAATTAATTACAATTAATAAATCCTGCTGATTCTAATCGAGCACAAACAACTGTCATATGACTAAGGTGTCTACATTAACGAAAAGGAGTATACACATGTGTTGTATTTGTACATAATATTCTTCTCGAACGTTTTAAACTCCCTTTCATATATCATCCAAATTATTTAAGATCTTCAATTGAATCGTTGTTGTTGATTGAAATGTTCGAAATTTAGAATTTTATTACTTGCATCTTGAAGTCACAAGACTCACAAAATTGTTTATTTCCTGCTACACTTGCTAGCTACGTCTGGGCATCTTGTGTGTTTTGGTGCGTTTCTTATGATGCCCCAGTTCCAGTTTATGCATTTTCTGTTTTCTGTCGGCTTGTAGTAGTAGTAGTAGAGTAGCTAGTAGTGTATTTACAAAACACCTTCAACCTTTACCTTTGTTTGTGTTTGTAATTTGTAATACAGAGGTCGACCGACATAAATTGTAAATCGTAACATCATCGGCATCATAAGATAAGGTACACTTTTGACTTTGTCTCATTTACTTAGTTAGCATAACGCTAAGTCATGATGATCATAATGTTCTTTTGTCTTTACTTTATCTCGATTTGCATTTAAATGAACGATTTTCTCAATAATTGCCAAAATGTTTGCACAAAACACCCCAAGCCAGTGAAGAATAGAATGGAATAGAAAATAAATTAGAATAGAAGAATTAGCACTTGTTGGGAATTATTTGTAAGATTTTATTAACAGAAATAAGTAACTATTTGTAACGTATTTTAAAATATAAAATGTGCTGTAAAAAAGACTCAAGGAGATTATGGCTTCTAGTTATAAATTATAACATACATTAGTGCTTAGCTCTAGGTCAGTCTACCTTTTGAACTTATTCTAACACGATTGACGATTATTGCAAATCACACAATACATAGATATTGTACATTGATTGTTTTACTGTTTCATATTACCAATAATCAGTATACATATTTTCTATCTATAATTTGACATTATGATTTCCCTTGTTTGTAAACTTAGTGTGAACTCATTGATCATGTTTGATGTTTGTCAATGCTCCACATTGTGCAAAATGTCAACTGCATAATGTCCAAAAGCATAAAAATACAGTCTGTAGTTTGTGAGGCTCATCAATCGATTGTCAACCTGATTACTTTACAACTTGTTCATAACACTGCACTGTTTGAAATTTTATGCTAAAATTGAAATAAGAAAAAGCCCTACCTAAAAATACACAAGCAGTGTAGGTATTTTTGTAATGTATAATACAAAATCTCACACAATTGTCAGTGCATCGCTTTTTGAAGTATTTATGGATGCACATTTTTCATATTGTATGTTACATCATATCATACGGCTTGGGTATCGATTATTGATGTAGATCGACATGAGCATAATATTATCAGTTATATATTTTACAGATTCAAAAACTGTGCACTGTCCACGATTCTCATTATGTTACCTTTTGTACATCTGCAAACATTTGTGTGGCTCTAGCAGTAATAAATCGGACTTCTTTTAGCGAAAAATCTTAGTGTGTCATGAGTAAAAATCACCAGCAATTCCCCACTTGTGCGTCAGCGGCGTTCGCAAAAACTGTCTGATCACGTCACATATGCGTTGGTGAAGGAGATAGTGCCGGATTGTCATAGCCTTGATACTCAGGAAGCGTTGATTCCGAGGGCTCCCTCCTAAATTTTTGGGGTTTCTTCATCGGGTCCACAAAAGGAAGCTTGTTTACTGCCATGAGAGATACCGGAATCGCTCCTTCAGATCTGGTCACGACGTCTGGGGTGGACACTCGACTCAAGTTATTGTTCACACTGTTGTTTAAATTCGGTGCAGATTGATTGGTAGCAATTTTACGGGGTAGCGTAACACACTGAAAAGCAAAGAAAAGATGCTTGCATTCTGTTTTCATGTTTTAAAATTAGTTTTCCTAATTTATACATAAATTCATGAAAAGCACAGTGTGTCAATCTCTCAAAAAGTCTCTTATTTGAAAAAGTCATACCTTTGAATTGCTATATATAACTGGGAGGTCCATAATGTCATCGCCCTTTCCTCCGCACCACGATGGATTGCTTATTCCCAACCTGTTTCGTGACCGTTTCAGATACACAAAAAGAGCAAGTACAGCCAGTAATACCGCTGTGATAATGATGATCCCTATCATTAACAAAATCTTTATTGTCAGCAGTTCTTCCTGGATATCAGCGTAATACGATCGGAATTTGTCATCATCATATTCGCTGTGATTTTGGAGTGACTTCCTCATGTAGAAAAGATCATGAAGGTAATCTACAAAAATAAATGAAAGATTTAAATACAACTGAATCTGAATAGTGCGTTTTAGTGCGTATTTACTATGCATAAATTTTATTCATGTTTTACTGAAAAAGTGGCAAAGTCTTACCTTGGCAGTCCTTCTCGCACAAGTTTTGATCGTAGTTACTTAAGGCTGTGTCGCAGGTCTCTTGGCATGGTCTGCATGAGTCATCTATTCGAGCGCAGTAATAATGAGCTTTGCAGACTATTTCTCCGCATTGCTTTGTTAACGTTAATTTACCACTCACTTCGGAGGAGGACAACAATGAAATGAACAAAATGGTGTTTAATACAAAAATGAGATCGAGGAATGCCTTTCTGGTCGAAAAATGGCAGCTTCGATAAGATCCTCTGCAGAGCCCAAAGTTCTCCATTTCAATCCATTCAAAAGCTCGTTCCTACTCCACTTTAAACATGATAACGCTTGTTACAGGTTTTAAAGTATTTCCTTTTTACGCCTGAATAAAGTCAGCTTTTAATGGAGTGCTCTGTCTTAGTGTAGTGCCTAGTCAGTGGTCATTGATAGTGTTCTGGATGAAAAAATTCAATGCAACAGGATGAAAATACAAACGGGAGAATTTCTTTGCCTTGATGGTGTATTTATGCAGGGCAAAGCTACAAAAAGTAAGGGTTCAGTTAAAACATTGTGGTTTTTTCTTTTCTAGCTAGAATACAAAAAAAGGTACATGAGAATGAAAATACCAAAGCAGGTGCATGCGTACTTCATTATCTTCGTATCACTCATTCTTTTGCGTGCATTGTGCATTGTGTTCAACAATGTTATGTAACTAAACGCTCGTCTGTTGGTAACAATTACATTACAGGTATGAAAATATTTTATACAAAGATTTTTACTGCTATGTATTTGGTAGAAAGAGTATGAATATGATTCCCAGTTTGGTCAATACTTTCACTGTAGTAGTCAGTACTACATTGTATGCGTATTGCATGATTGAGATGTGTGGACACGTTTCGCGTTTCTGTTACATGGCTCAATACAGGTGTGTGAACGTATTTATGTACATGTAGGTGCCGAAAAAGGAATGAGTCATCTCTCTGGAATTTTATTTGCTGTGGCTAACAGGAATTGAGATGATGAAGCAAAGTTGCAAGGCTGTATGAAGTATGTACATATGTGCTAACGTGACGGTTATTACGGGATGTCCAGACTGTCACATTCATTACACATACTGATAATAACGCTTATTCACAAAATAAAATTTACTCACAGCACGCATTCAAATCGTTGTGATTGTGATGTGGACTATGTGGACACATTGATTAATGTGCTTATTGGGTAACTGTCACGGTTGAATTCTCAGTTTCTCTCACCTCTGAATGACGAGAAAGATCAATTGAGCTGCGTGCATACATATACATTTGAATGAAGAGTGAAAGAACGCATGCCAAATTGCCAAATAGTAACGATATAAATCCATCACTTTATTTTAGAAAACAAAATCTGTCCGAGATTTCAGTAAATGTAGAACAACTTCCTTTTTCAATTCGATTCGGAGTTCACTAAGAGCAGATTCTTGAGAAATAGAGTCCCCTTCATGCAAAGTCTCAAACAATAGCATGGCATCACCTCTGCTCATTTTGAATATCCTCATCGTACTTAAAATACATAGAAAAAATATTTGAGGAGACACATGAAGTAGACAAAATTGTTTCAAAATTCCATCCACCAAATCCACGTATAGCTTATGCACTGCATCCTTAGAGAACCGATTCGGGCAAATCACGATGTTAAACAAATGCTGAAAATAAAAAATCACAATGAATAATTATATATGTCCTGCACAGTGCACAATGCTAACATGACGAGATTGCATTGGATGTTATCAATGATGAGAATGATATATACCTTATCCAATTCCGCTGCCAACTTTTTAATCCATCTAAGCGCCAGATCTTCGTCCATGCCCTCCTTTACAGCACAGCTAACATTGCTAATTATTTCGGTAACTTTGTTGATGGACAAGTCAAACTCGGGGGTTTTCTTGGAATTTATTGTTTCGATCTCGAAAGCCTGCCACTTGATCTTGGAATACTCTCGAAGCGGTTCATCGATCAGTTCCATTATTTTTTGTAACCATTTTGACTGAATTTCATCAATCAGGCATTTATATAATTTAATTGAACTTGAGAACAGTCCATTTGATACATCTCCAATCAAATCAAAATCTCCTCCCATGCTGTCACAAGCGGAAGCACGTTTGTTGAGCTCGATCATGTAATTAGATTGTGTGTCCATTTCCGATTTTAATGCTTCGTTTAGTTTTTTCTCCTCTTGTTGCAAATGTTCCAAGAAGTAAGAGAGGGAAGAGAAAAACTGGAAAACATTGTAAATAACATAATATGGAACAATTTAGCATTCACTTCCTCAAAACAGTCATTCAGCATAAACAAGAGCTAATAGCGTACTGGTAAATCTTGCCAGGATTCCAAAGTCTCTAGAACCCTGTTGACTGAATCTGCTATGATGTAATCAATTATCACTGAGGACGGTTGATCATACGCGTGTTCACATTTACTTTGCCATGTTTGCAAGCACCGAACACGAAAGTCATCCAGCAATTCAGTAATTAGCAGAATGAATTGTAATTTGTGTCCAGGTTGTTCAAGATAAGAGAAACGCTCTACAACAAATCGTATGACTGCAATGAACAGATCCGTTATTTCGGCGGGGCCAGGCACTGATGCACGATTCCATGCCGTTGGGGAGGAAAACATTTCGTCTAGTTTTTCCAAGCATGCTGGAACACAACAGAAAATGGACTTTTTGACCAACTAAAAATGTTCACAATAATTATATACAAGTTTTATGATAATATTACTTACCTCTTTTCTCTATAAGCAGCCATCTTTGCAGGAAAACAGGTTGTGAATATATTGTGCTAACGAATTTAGGAATATATGTTGGACAATTTCTCATGTCCTCTCTTATAAACCCCTTGGCTTCGCTTTCAAAAATTATGGATTCCTCAAGAATCTTGGCGTAAATATCGTCATCCACTCCCTCGTCGCTGTTTAGTTGTGAATCTACCTTCACCAGTAGCATTTCCGAAAGCGATCGGACGAATTCTATAGCACTGGAAACTTTGGTTTCTGCTACTGAAAATGACTCCAAATGCGAGCGAACAAATGGAGTTAATTCTCTCATCCACTTTTTAATCTGGAAATCAACAGAAATTTCCGAATTACTCAATACTGTTTAATGTAAACACTGTTTGAAATGGTTTGATTTGAAATAAAATGTGAATATATAAGTCAACTATCATTACCTGACAAAAATACCATTCTGGTTTTGATGCATCACCAGTAACCTTATTATTGAAGAAGTGATATTTAAATCTCTTTTTGAGAGGTTTCATCATCACCTGAAATATGAAGACACGAAAACGCATGAATAGGATGATGATAAAAAATGATCTGGAAAAATTAGAAAAATAATGTTTCTCCTTACCCCAATCGGAAGCAATGGCTCGTCGTCACTGAAAAATGTTGCTTCAGCTAAAGGTGAAGACTTTTCTTTAAGTTTAACTGATGAGCTGATACGGAAAAGGTTACGGATTGTCTTGTGAAATTTTTCGTGGGTCTCCAGAGTGGGATTTGCAGTCTTGATTGACATTGGCCACCCGAAAGCTTCAAGTAGTTTCTCGAAATCGCTGTAAGTTTATATGTAACATTGTTAAACTTAATACTTATATATTTCTTATGACTGGATAAATGCTTAACTAGACAAGAATGAATAGAGTGACTTTAAGGATTTAAAGCAATTACCCAACAACTTTCTCTTGAAGTCTTGCTTCCCAATACGCAGTAATTTTAGAAGAATAATCTTTTAAATAATTACATCCAGTTTCTTCTATATAGAGCTGCTTGACAGATTTCAAACGATGAAATAATTCAATGGCCTCAGTTTCCAACTCTAAAATAGAATATAAAAAAGTTAATAATTCATAAGATGATAGAGGTTACGAGAGATGGGTAGAAAAAATACGCATATAACAATAATTATTTGTTGCTTGCCGTTTTCCAGGTTGGCATCAATTTGTTCCGACGTGGATTTAACAAAATTTAGCACCGTTAAGTAAGCACTTCCTTTACTTAAAGTATCGATTGTGTCCACATTTTCATAAAATTGTGGTTGCTCGAATTTGCTCGGCAGTTTCTCTTTCTTCAATTTTGACAGTTGTACTTTTAAGGAATTGAAAGAAGTCTGTAACTTTTCCAGTTGCTGCAAAATGTCTTGCTGACGATGGACAGAAACCTCATTTATCTTCTCCTCTACATCTCGTTTCTGAGAAAATAGTAACGTGCAAATAAATTTTAGCACTATTTAAGCATACAACAGAAAAAGTTGAGGCAGTTTTCTGAAATCATAGTTATTCCTTATTTCACTATTAGTAGCATACCTTTAATTGCAAATTGTCTCTCTTCGAATACTGACTTTGCAAGAATCCTTCCAGCTCGAAAGACGTTTCCACTCCATCTGCCTTCAAATCGTTTAAAAGGTTTGTAATGAACTGCTGCTTTTGAGCAGGCGAAGCTTCAGAACTCCTCTTCATTTCTGGTTGAACAAATTTATTCCTCTGTTTCCAAACTTTTAATCCGTCCTTTCAACTTTCTATGTCATGTCATGCAATGTCCTTTGACACAACCCCTTTTGACCATAGTTGTATCAAAAACTGCCAGTTTGTACAGATTGTGGATTGGAACTGACAACTGAGCAGCTTATGCCATGCCAGTACTATCCAAATTTGTTGTTAAGTTAATGATTTGTCACATTCACATTAACAAGTACAACAATGTGTTATTAGGTATGTTATTCTCGTACATAAGCACTTCAAAACAACATTAAGAATCCAAGCCGAAATGCCGACAGCTGTGTTCAATTGAGAATTATGTGAGTGAAGTGAGTGCATAGTGTGTATTTATGCATAAAACATTATTTTTTCTCATCTATCTGCCTTTTCAACCAACCCCACGAACGAGAAAGTTGTGATGTTGCGTTGGCTGTTCTACACAGATACAATTACGATGAAGTAATGATGTGCATTGCATTATTGCATATGAGTAGTATAGTATGAGTAGTTAGTAGGTTCTGAATAAATCACGGCTACTTGCAAACATGTGGAAGTTCTTAGATGACATTGGGGCACTCCCAGACTCTCAGATTTGCGATCTGATAAACTTTACAGTGACCACTGACTGATGATGAGTGATGGTGATGGACTTGCATGTAACTTGTACTGGCTGAACGATAAATAATTTATAGTTTAGGAAAAAA
>JAQIXW010000569.1:0-28013 GCA_034700685.1 Willowsia buskii
ATGGGACCCAATCAAATATTTTTGCAATTAGTAAATGATTTGTAATTAGGGAACCCTTCGGTTTATAGCTTGGGGTAGTTTTCTGGGGCCCATCGACGTCGACGGGCTTTCACTAGTTCCACCATCGCAGCCATTAGCCTCGGTTCATGAGACGTAAAATGCGTGTCACATCAGGCATGTCTCTTGCTATGTGGTATCATTTTGTTTGCAAAAAAGGGATTTAAGGGATATCCGATCTGTGTAACGCAAATATGTACCTATCACCTATTATGACAAACACATCCAGTTTGATCACACAGTCGATTTCCCTCACCACTTTTGTAAATTGTTGCGGTTTACTGAATAGAGCAAGTAACTTGTTGAAGGATGAAAGCAAGGATTGGACAACAAAATACCTATAAAACCGGAAAATTTTAACGAAGCGGGAGATGAATAATGAAAATTGTTATAAGTTGTAAGGCTTTCAAATAAAAAGTTTGCACCGATTTTTAAGGGGAAAATGCTTTCGTCATTAATTTACTAGTTTGCATGAAATTGAAGTGCGTTGTACCGTACAACAATAAAACCTGGAATAGATTGAAGAAATGCTTTAAGGCCAAAAGTCACTACTGTACTTACTGAGCCATCAAAGTTTCTCTGATTCTTCACGTGTGACGTGTATTCATTCATTTCTTTTTAGGTTCAGATACAGATACAATATTCACATGCATAATATTATAAAATATCCAAATTGGATACCAAGATTTTTTAGTGGGAAAGTATGTAAAAACGTAAAGTTATCATTTTAATATTGCAGTGATTGGAGAGAAATGTCAATTTATTATTAGATAATGACTTGCGTGTGTAAGTTGGATAGTTAATTTTCAATTACCTATTTAAATTTGAGGACTACAGGTGCATCAATTTAAATTGCATCATTTCTTCAATTTAAGTTTGCATCTGACGACATTATACATCATGAACTGACGAGAGCAATTCGTCAAGACTGTCAAGTTTGATGCTTTACATTTGTACTCACTCATAAGTACTTATTCATGTAAACAGGACTCATGCATCCACTTCATTCAATCCAATCAATCGATGCAATATAGACATTTTATTGAAACATGAAATTTTGAGTATGTGGGGGCTTTAAAGTGTTTTGTTCTCGATTAATGTCATAAATGCTCAGCTGCCTTTAACACACTTCAGCAATATCATCATCAAAATACAACGGCAAAATAGATTAAAGTTAAATGAGCAACCGAGTCAAATCTGAGAATCATTCAGTCAAGTCACCAATGGAATTCAGACATTTGGATATTAAAATGTGACGTTATGAGCTACATGCTATGCATGAGAACCAACAAATATTTCCCGTTATAATGGCAGGGTTTGCTCTTTAATGTTACGTCAGTCTGGTGAGCTTAAGATTAAAATTGTATTGTTTCCTGATGCTAAAATCTGAAATGATGGTGGTTTGGAAAAACAGAGATGAGAAAAACAAATTACAAATTGGTGAGCTGGATGAGCTATGGCCAAGCTCCAAGTTACTAGGTATATGGGTAAATGATAATGCATTCGTAGAAACAAAGGCTGCAGAGAATTTTATTGTAGGTATGTATGTACTGGGAAACTTGATTATGTTCAGTGGAAATTCCTTTAATACTATCACTTGTCTAATCATTTGTCTAGACGTGCACATACATTGCTATTTGGGTGTCAGACATACATTTGATCCTTTGAAATAAACAATAATGACCAACTTGAATCACCAGCTTGAATCACCAGCAATTCCTTTTCAATCATTAGCTATTCTAGTGAGACGTACAAATTTCCATGATTATTATTTCATATACATTTCATCGTACATTCATTCTCAGTTTTTTCACTGAATTTACTGAATACTTTAAAAAATCAGATATATGGAATCAGGAAGTAAGTGGACATGTTTTCTCATATCACATGACAGAGTACAAACTGGCACCGTAGATCTGGATGAATGAATGTCAATCATCGCTTACTAACTGCTTATCCTACAGAAAAAAAACCCAAAATATGCTGTGAATAATTTGTATTAAAATTCTCTTGTGAAAAATGCTCTGCCCTCATCCTGCTCTCAGCGATTATTTCGCAACATAAAATTTCAAATTCCAGTTTTGCATATGTTAATCCTTTTTTCAAATGAAGCATAGGCACCGCTTATGCATACATTGTATACGACGAAGTACCCAAGAATGGAGGCATGTCATAAACATGAAATTAAGATGCTGATTATCGATTGATACTATTGGAATGCAATATATGCTTAAAAAATACATGTGATTATGGTCATGATGACGTTTGCTTTAAACTCATCACAGCACAACATGCAACGAGCATGTGAAAAAGGGGTTGGCTGATACTGTTTTTCATGAACTACATGAAATTATTCTTTATTCTTCATCCACTCATGCACCCAATCATAACATTATACATAAATTTGAAACCAAAATTGTCAAGTGCTGACTTTAAATTGACATTTAGCAAAACTTTTAACATCAGATATGATTGGAATGTGACTTAAAACTCACAAACAGATTAAAACTTCAAAAAATAACTTATGAAGAACTGTTAATCTTCTTATGCTCGTCTTTTTTAAATATTGATTCTTGATCTTACTGATTGATTAATGAAAGGTTAAGGTATTTTAGGAAAATGCAAATTCAAAAAACAAAATATAATTGAGTGGAACCAAGAGATTTCGAAATCATCAGATAGTGTGAATTTAATAATCAATCTTATCATGTTTTATGTAGCAAATAACATGCTCAAATCAAACAAAAAACGGCACATGCTAAATTGACATGTAAAAGGTTAATATGTACAAAAAATTTATTGCTCCATTTTTTATCTTAATGCAAAGCGCAGTGGTCAGTGTTCAGGACAAGAACAAGTAATGTTATGAATAATATGCATGTGTACTAAAATATTATGTACTCTGCGTGCATGTTGGTTTATTGTGGACAACTTGTTTACTTAATCTTGATTTGATGATGAGCTTCTCAGTCGTCTTCTAGCAGCGCACATGGTCGAGGGAAATGAACAAATATGGTCATCCTCATTGTAAGAATAGGAAATAAAGTGGATGACCTTTACAAGTATTTAATCGCAATAAATAGTTACATACAGAAACTGCTAATAGTGTACTAATCATCTACAAATAATGTCAATTACCTACCTAGAAATAAATGCAAAGCAGAAACATGTACTTAGAGTACGAGATATACTTAAGATGAAACGGAATGCACAAAAATATGTACCCATTTTATTTGCTTCTAATATCTTCTACTCTCCTACCATCATAATAAATTAGTTCAAAAGTTTAATTTTAATTTTGCTGATAATTTCAAAAACTCAAAAATATTTTAACATTACAGGCATTCACATCATTAGATAAATAAGTGTGCGTGTACCAACGCAAGTTTTTGTAACGCAACTATTAATTGCTTATGCAGCAAAACATCTGAAAAATATCATGATAAACCGGGAAGAGATTAGAAGACTTGTCGAGACGAAAGAGTAGTAGTGGCAATGGCTGTAGTAGCACAACTAGTTAAGTTTTAGTATAAAGGATTAATGTCAAAACATCCAGTTTGAAGCACATCATCAGTTCCAGCTCACTCGAAAACACGTTGCACTATTTGGCATTGGATTTTTAGGATAAATGCGATAATATTATGGTTTAAAAATGACAACGAAAATTAAGCAAAAATGTTTTTGATTGAATGCGGTGGTGTGGTGGTAGCAAAAGATAGTGAAATTGTAAATAGAAACGGGGTCATAAAATTGCGTTTTACTCTTCTTCATACGAAGAGAAAATATTATGACGATAAAATTTCATTGGGATTTCCACTTACAATGGTGGCTTTTTAGCAAACGTGCATACTTGTATCAGCAGAAATCTGGATAGTATTTTAATTTTACAAGTACATTTGTATTGGTTTGTCACGTCAAGTACAGCACTTTGACTTGACTTAGTTTTCTGTAGCAAAATTTGTGTTTGCATTTGACAAAACCCATCTTTTTAGTAGCAGAACATTGTAATCTGATCTGAATCAGTTGACCTGACCTATATATTCCATGGGTTGCTTCCTGTGTGCAAATAAATACCACATTCATTTCTAACGCAGTTCTTGCCATCAAAGGTCACAAAAAACGTATTTTTGTACTTTTCGGCAATCCGCACACGCGCCCTTTTATCACGCAGTAAAAATCGATAACCGTCATATTTATCGTTACCAATTCCTACAAGTCACGCAGCCTGACATGATCATTAAATCAAAATCTATTTTAACTTTTTGACTGCATGAAAACAAATACAAATATTTTTGGACATCATGATGACACCGGTGATAACATATGAATAGCACATGTTTGATTTCCTCATGCGTAGCTTGGCCCAGTCCCATCCTGCGTGTTGTGTATATAATGAATGGAATAAGTATGGTTCTAAGAAATCAAAATTTTCGGAAGCTGTACATTAATATGATAAGATTACAGGAAGACAGCGATACCGTTATAATAGACCCGCTTTGAAGAAAGATCGAGCGAAATCTGGTTTAAGTGCTTGCAAAGCTACGTTAGTTTGGCAATAGCAGCAAACACAAATAGATTACGTTACGATCTTATATGACTTCGTGTGTATTATATGTATGATTAATTTGGTTGGTGGTGATCAGGACAAGGTTCAAGATTGCATAACTTGTATACGTCTGAATCTGGAAAAGAATACTAACAACGTTGCGTAGGCTTCTGATATAAATAGGCTTTATACGTTATGCCTGACTTAACTTTCATGAATCCCAAAAAATTGATATAACTCTACTGCAGACCAAATCAGTAGTCATCATTTGACGTTTCGAGTGTGAGTTTGACAAGAGGATAATTTGATTAAGGGGTTATGCAAACAATATAACTATATCTATGTAGGAAGTACTTCACCGCTTGTTTTTATCATCGTTGCAACAGAAAAGGGGAGGGAAAGAAGCTCTGAACTTGTACATACATGCATAAGTGAGGGGATATATATATGAATTACTTAATGTATACTTTATGAAACTCCAGAAATTAATCAACCTGTAAGGATTGAGAGACTTATTCACATATTGATGACGCGAATTATAATTACCATCTTATAAATATATTTCTGTAATTCTCTGATTACTTTACTTGTTGTTTGGGTTAGAAGCACTTGATTGACCCACACCATTGGCATTGATGATTGCAGTCTGCAGTGCTTGTTCCACATTTCACAGGCGTGCTAAGCCACTTTAGTTTACATGTAGTGTGATCTGGTGATAATGCTTACATCACGATAAAAGTTTCCTCCATATAGTCAGTCAATGATGTGATATGAAAAGATTCATGATGTTCTTATAGACGCTCCCAAAATTAATGTTTACCCGTTGACTATAACTTTTGTAATTATGCCATGCCCAACGTTATAGCTTGTATCGTTCTTGTTTGGGAAGTCTTGTAATGAGTAATATACACAAACGCATAATCTCCCAGCTTGCTGAGTTCATTATCAACACTAACACCATTATTGTTGTGGAAATTGTATGAACTGTGATCGGATCGGAGATCATGATCTTGAACTTGGATATGGATAATTGCTTATTCAGAACATTTGTTGCAAATGGCACATCAGAGGAAAACCTGGAAACTCGGATTAGGATCGAATAGAGTTTACAGCTATATGATATATGATCGGAATCTATTACTACTATATTAAAGACCAATTTGTATTGTGGTATAGAAATGTGCTAACAAACAGGTGAATACAAATTACAAAATATTTATAGACAGAAGCATGCAGAAGATTCCACTCACTGTACTAGCCCATGGATTGATATTATTATGCATGACTTCACCAAAAACTGACCCCACTTAACCAGTGCAGAAGAACTATTTTCCTTACCATTATGACTATAAACTTGTTAGCAGGTATATGCATACAACTTTTAACTGTACTTCAGCAGTAATCTCACATGTTGTCATTGTAAGTGTCGTGGCCAGCCTCAACTGTCCTTCCTCAAGGAAGCAATCCACGTGTGTTGGACTTGAAAGATCTTCCATATCGAGTAATAATAATAATAATGAAACTTTCAGGAAGGCTTACGAAAAGGTGGCATTTTTCATACGTTTATAAGTATTCTGAGGTAGATTATTAGTCAGTTAAAATATTGCAGTTAATGATTATGCAGAATGTACTACATGCATGCTTGCGTTGCATATATAAAACACGAATGAAGATGAATTCGATAAGCCTTAAAGTACCTTAAAACGGAAATCTTATACTGGACTTTACAGGCCATTCTACGAGATCAATGAGGATTAAATAAGCCGTTGCTGGGACATTGTGTCAACTGTGTGCTTTGCTGCTTGGGTTGAAATTTTTTTATACGTTTGATCATGCATTTAAGCAATGTGCTAATCTGTGATAGGAACATGAGCTCAGGATATTCAGGAAAAGCACATTCTTGAAAATTATCACTTTATCCCATTTCATGGGTGTCTCTTCCTTCTCATTCCTTCAAAATAGGAAGAGGCTTAAAGCAAAGAATATTTTACATGTTATGTCTTCAAGTGCTATGTGTGTTCACGCTTCTGACTCTCTTTGCAAAATGGAGGTAGACGCTATAGTCAGCATGAAATATTATCCTCCTTTGTGAAGTTCTGCTGGTGGTCTGGATCTTGTCATTCCATTTTTCATTGCATCTTTTGTATCTTCGTCCATGCAGAGTTTGCCCTTTCGAGTCCATTAGTGGTCCACTCAATATATTATGCTTTTTTAATCTGATTTAACATGCTTACTTATTCTTAGATTACAAACATCGTGCATACATTTTTACACGGAAGGAACTGTCAACTCTCGATCTCTGTACTCCTTCATGACTTCAATTCATTTGTAGTACCACCGCTGTATATACGTGTATAAATACAAACTTAGGATCTACGCAGTTTTCGTTTTTATTTTTATTTAAGCATCTTATCATTTGTTATTTTGACTTGACATGTGAGACGAGAACTGCTGAGCACACAGCCAGAATACTGCTGATATCCGCAAACATGCTTCAAGCTTTTTTACACGTCTACATTGACTTAAGATAGAGGTATCCATACAGAAAATAACAAAACGCGACCAGTGGTCAGCAAATAAGCACAAATATAACATTTCGCAGCCCGGAAAAAGTTCAGTAAACTAGGAAAAAAAGTCATTATCCAGCGATGAGCGAGTACAAAAACAAAACAACATTCCAGTTTTTAATTTCGTCATCATCATCAGAACAAAATACTATATACAATGGAGTTTGCTTTATGACCAACATCAAACTAAACAAACAAACCACATATTATTTTTACGACTGCACATCAAACAAATCATTGACACTATACCACCGTTCCATCAACTGCAATGACACTTCACACATGGCAAAAACATTGGCCACTCCACAATCCACCTCTTTCTCATTATTACTCACTCATTCATATCTCAGTATACACGCCCCATCTCAACATAATTTTATATAATCAGTAGTACATTTTTTTAACTAATTTGCTGGGAAGTCACCATTATAAAAATAAATGCTACTGTTATTGTACCCATTCTCGGAAGCACACATATACATCTCTAGTATATTTTTAATAATACATTCTTCAGATACTGCGGCATTTTCTAGACAAGAGGTGTTAAAAAGCAAGATTGTTTATAACAATGATGATCATTGCGTCCCGTATGAATAATAAATTTGATATTTTTACACTAAACTGATGGTGACGATGATGAAAATAATGTCCGATGTTTTGCCAGCTTATCATCATTCTCTATAAACATTATGATACTCAATAGTCAAGTAATATTATAATAGGTAATACCAAGCGTATTTTTGCATTGTAATGTCAACGTGTATGTACAAAGTACACATGGAACATCAAATAGGGTTTTCCCTTGATGCACGTCTATCTAGTTTTAATGTTGTAAATACACTCGTTACGTTGAAGAGGTATTCTTTATTTTCATTGCATTTAAATATGCTTGGAGACCTTATTATTAGCGAAAAATATAAAGTAAGCATATAAGAAAAGGATTACATAAAAAAATTTGCAGAGAAGACTATGATAACATTTTAAACACATCTCTCTCTCTCTCTCACACACACACACACACGCACACAAAGCCCCCAATACACACGACAACGCGACATATCTGATACACTTAATAAAAAATTTTGCCCATGCCTTATTATTACCCACTACTCTGAAGTACTCAAATCATATACATCTCTACTTCACTCCGCAAGCTGAAATTTTTCTATAAAAGCTTCCTCTCCCAATCCAACAAGAAGCATTTAGCGACTAGCCGAGTCCTCATCATCATCAAGAAAGATCATCATTCATACCACCACAAAAACAGTCTACTGTTTCCCCAGATAAGCCTTTTTCCTGTTTTTACCCTTGCTTGCAGTAACCATTTTCATTTCCACACTCAACAAGTTTCATTGCTTGAGCAAGAGCGAGAAAAAACGGGGAAAGAGAACGAGAGAAAGATAGAAAAGGAAAGAATCTGAGCAACAAGTTGACAGTATACTACTTAACTTTTACTGCTGTGCTGTGAGTCGAGGAGAGTGAGATATTTTTTTATTGCTGTTGCTACTGCCTTTTTCATTCATTCGACTTGAGTTGTTACATACTTTCACATTTTTTCTTTCAATTTTACATTGGGGTGACTTCAAACTTTTTACTCATTAGTCCAACAAAGTGTGACTGTATATCAGTCCAAAGACATTGGACTGATTTGCTATTGTGCTTCTTTTTCAACTTTCACTCAACTTTTCCCTCAAGTGTCTTCATTTAAGAAGCTTGTGCATTGTTTTCTTTAAATACAACATTAACATAAAGGTAAGCTGAATTTAATTTTTATGTATAAATTTATAGTATAAGATGCTGATTAAGAGCAAGACTGACACGAGCAAAAATGGAAGGTCATGTAAAGTTCAGGTGTATACTGGATAAAATCATGCCATCCAGAAAATAATTCTCGTTTGGTTTTTCTCTTACATCTCTTGTGAGAATTCCCTCACATCATATCTCATACAAATGTAGGGCATTCGTGATAAATGTTCAATAATTGATTGGCAAGTTATTGGATTGAATTTTGCAATATAAATTTTCTTACGACAGAGTTACGCATTGGGTCGCATTGCCCCATGACTCATGATCATGGATGACCCTTCGTATATATGCCACAACTATAAGAACAATTCTGCACTTTACAATTCTACAAGTTATTAGGTACTTTCATTCACATAAGAAGAGTTACGTATCCAGTTCATTAGTGACTTAGACTCGGAACAGACCTCAGGTTGCAATGAAGCATGATAGTGGCATTTTCACAGTTGCAGATCTGTATAAGGAGAGAATTAACGAGAGAGTTTAAGTGATTGATGATGGCAGCCGTATAAAATAAAAGGAATGCCCTCTGAGTTTAAGCTAAATAAAGGTCTAATTAATTTCTTAGTTCAAGTATGAAGGACGCAGGGCCACACATATACGTAGATTATAGGTTTTAAAGTAAATGTCGTCATTGTGCATGCATGCAGTCCTGGTTTGGTTAATTAAATATTTTGGTTTTATTCAGAATTATTTTCAGATCACGAGTAACTATAGTGTACTGTATTATTAGACTAATGTATTCACATGCAACTGCTTCTGATCTGAAAGGATGATAAATATATAAATATGTATTATAAATTATACAGACATTTAGGTTCCATTACCTTTTTGAGAAACAAGCATAATATACTCTTGATATAAAAAAGCTGTGTAGATTAGCATAAGATGAGTGGAGAACGTTGAAAATTGAGTTATTCCTCGTGACCTATAATACAAGAGAAAATGATTTGCATTCCATTCTTGCTTCATCTTCCTGTATATCATTTAAATTCTTTTGATCCCATGTTTTGTTGTCTCATCGTTGTTGATGAAAAGCATATACTGCAGTGTGGAATGATGATTGAGTGAACTCTTGCAAAAAGCGTTCAACCCTTCGTACTGAATCTGATGAATCCCAATAAGTGTGTGGGCAGCTATGTATCTAGTTTCATGTGTGGGATCTCCAATGTCCTTTTGCACGTTTTGTAGCAAGGAAAGAGAGACCTGTGCTTTGACAGATCAGAGATTAGCATGATGGCAAAGATAAAGTGTCCATGAAATTGTAGCTCCACCAGCATAATATATACATAAACTCAATTCCCACGGAACTTGAAGCCTTACATTTATAACAGTAAGTTCAACGCATGCAATACTTAAATATACTCCTGCATGAGAGATTTTATAAATTCAATGCCAACAAATAAACCAAGTTCCAAATTACTACTTGGAAAGGAGTCGTTATAAATAAACACCGCTACAAAACACACAGGAAATAGAAGGCACGATCACGTTTTGAGCAATTAGCATTGCATGTGCTGTTACATGAAAAGGGTTGAAGAGCGGAGTTCAAAAGCTCAGATAGCTCAGTATTCACACAGAGGAGGGGATTAAGATAAGGTCATTGTGTGGAACATTGGCACCGCGTTAATAAGAAATAATGGGGAATTTAAGCAACTAGAAAAGTGAAAGTACTTGTAGCGTTTTTATCCTCTTGTACGTACAACAAATGAGGCTCATCATTTCAGATTGTATTGCCGATCTTGGTTTTTTATTACATTGTTAGGAGTACTTGGTATAATTAAAGTGTCTCTTTCAGTTTATGGCTCGGAGAGCACCAACCTTACCGAACCTCCGCTGCACTATTAGATGCTAACAGCCATTCAAACCATTATACCACATCTTCTATAGACTAATTTGTTGTGTGAAACTTCTTGTAAGAAGATACTTTTGCTGTGGGTGGTAATAGCGGTTTGGTGATGAATCGTAATGTCGGCGGTTTTTGTTGTTTGCCGTAGTCGTGAACTCTTTTCAGGATCGGTGACTTGTTTAACACAAGGTCTGTCGCAAAGGGAAAGCAAGTAACATGAGCGTCTTGATCCTGAGATGAGCGTTAGTATTACATAAAGTGTGATGACTTTATACGCACAGACATTTTGACGGGAAAGAGTGAAAGGCCATATGCATCTATGAGCGGATAGGGTAACACATATTAAGACATCTCAATCTCAAGTGCATCCCGTTGTGCAATTCAAACAGCTCAGTAATGACGTTGCTTGGATCTTGATGGATGATAAGACGCTTCTTTGATTATATACGTAAGGACTTCTTGCCTCCTACGAGGAGAAAACAAACAAGTTATCTGAAGGGTTCTTAACTGACTATGACGTGACGTCTTCATGAAACATGATGCTATTTTGTTCCTCACTATAACGTCTTCCGTTTCGTCATCTAGTGATCGTCATCTCACATAATAAGTAAAAAATATGTACAAATAAACTTGAATTGCTCCCTCTATTTATTACGTAATAATTCTATCTTAAGATTAACCGGTATAGGATTAAAAGTACCAGAAGGATCCAGAAAGATTAAGCTCAATTTTATTTCGCTGGTGTATACAGATTTCAAATGCTTACGTGGCTTTAAACATGTCACTGCATCCCAAAAATATGCGAACACTGACTTGACTTGTCATTAAAAGCTACTAACTTTAAGGTCTCCATTTGCCCTCTTATGCTTCTTTTCCTTCTTAGATAACTCGAAAATTTGAGATTATGTGGTTGCTTTTTTCTCAGTGTGCATTTTTGGCACATGCTATGCTTCCCAGTTTTAATCGTTTAGCTAAAAATTTATAGCACGAGTCATGAATATGCACTTTGAATGCATTCTCCATCGATAAGTTTGTAAAGACTAAGGACAGCATTTTCCTCATGGTCTGTTAAAAATTCAATTAAATTTAATGGTACACTTTGAGCAATTTTGCTGACTTGCATGTACCAACCATTTATAGGCTAGACAGATGAAGAGCAATTCCATGCAAGAATAAAATCGTGCAAAATTAGAAGAGCTATACGTGTGCCAGAGATTACTCGAGACTTTTGACAGACAAAAAATAAACTCGTTCTTCTTCATCATCATTATCATGATCGGTATTTTATTTTATTCGAAAAAATATGAGATTATGATGACATTACTTGATTTATAATCCATATTGAAAACAGTCAATTCATTTCAATTCAGACATTCCAAATTCCAAAAAGCAAATTATAATGGTTTATCTGTATAAAAAATGTGAACCTCGTCCAGGCAGCTGTATGACTGCTTATTATAATTTTATGAGGAGGACTTTGGAATTGGTTCAACAAACGGGGATGGCAATAATGTAGGTACTTCTAAAGAGAGATCAATTAAATATTCGATGGTATTCCCCAGCATTAAAATAAATGAATGGCAGCTGAAAGGAAACAGATGACGAGGTCAAAGGTTTCACTCCGATTTTTTAAATGTGATAACCAAAATTAATTTTCTGAAAAATATTGCTTATCGTACAACACCTGTAAATATGTGGGCGTGGGCCGAGATAATGAACAGTAAAAAATCTTGAAGTGAAGGGGAAACAGGATTTTATTAGTGCCTTTCCGCGAACTTATCAAACACACGAGTACCATTAACATTATCTTCCTGGACATTAAAATCAAGAAAATTGAAATTTTTGCACAAAATCTATGAATAAGATTTTTTATACTGTAAATGACATAATGAGTTAGAGAACATCGTCCTTTTGATACATCATTTTTTTTTCGTTTTCTTTAATTTTCAATCCATCAGAGTACTATATCCAAACCGAATAATCAGAATGCTGTCATTTTTATGTAATGTCAACCATTGCTATTTTTTGGAGTGCTACTAAAATCTAGCATGTCTAACATTCCCAGACTATTCCATGCTGACGGTGTGGCGTGGTCAAGCTCATTAGAAATCCCTACAGAGAAACGTTTTTATTGGGTTGTTTGAGAGCAAGGTATGTACTCTGAGTTTTCCATAAGACAAAAATGTACTTGGTTCTCAGACACTTTATGAGAAAGTATATGAGATTGAGATGGTCATTGAATCACTTACATCACAAATCATACATTTAGGTACCACACTGCGAGCACGACTGCTTTCAAGATACCAGGCAAGCGCTCACTACATCTCTTAAACTGACTTATCATATTTTATCACCCTTCCCTTATCATTTCATCATTTTTCTCGCTCGCTATTCCAGTTTTATTAGCTTGGACGGTATATTTTTTTGAAGAAAAGCTTCATTCTAAAGCTTGTAATTTACGGCAATAAATGATTTGATGTGGCATGTGAGAGTTTCTTCCCATGAGACATGAAATATTAGCTATAAAGGCAATAGCCTGGTTGGCAGAGTCGATGTACCGAGAACTGTAGTGCTTCCACCCAAATAGAGAATCAATGGCGTTGGCGGTAGTTAGCACTTTGTGGATGGTGATGATGATTTTGGATGTGGTGACAAATTTTATTTCGCGTTTAATGAATGCGAGAGCACGCTGTCTCGGCATGCTTTATCATTTTTAATCAGTCACCACACTAAATTTTTGTTGCAAATATTTTATCTTTACCATCATCTCCGTCGGCTCGTCCGTCATCACAAACTGTGACGAAACAAGAAAAAATAGGAACCCCAGTGTTTTATGAAATTTTCCTTTTTTATTTATGGCTTTGTACCCAAATCATATCTTGGGAGCAGAGTGTAAATTTTTTTCCTCATAAAACGAAAATCATGTAGACACAGACTGACAAAATGTGGGAGTGTGGAGTTGGGAAAAATTGAAATTATACAAATTTATTTGGGTTTTGCAATTTATCAACTGCCACGAGCTGAACGAGAGAAAAATATGATTTGGCCGCGCTGAAGAATAATTGCATAGTAAGTTTTTTTTGTTTGAATAATGAATGATGGTCAAAGACGGCATGGTTGATGGGAGATGAAAGTGATATTGGAGGGGCAGCTGCTGCTTTTTCTTCTGTTATTTTCGAAGTAATCTTGGTTGGTGTCTAATCTGTATCTAAAAAAACAAATTTGTGACACACGCTATGTGCCATGTGCAATGATTGCAACGTTGTGGTTTCCAGCTAGCAGTTACTATCAGGAAATGGGGTCAAACTTCACACAACGATTATTAATAAAAAGATAAATGTCGTTTCTTTTATTATCATTTTTAGGCGATGAATTTGTCATATTGCTACTTAAAATGTATGGTGCGTCATATTTTCTTATGCATTTTCTGAGCATTTCCATGCGAAGCATTTTCTAGATGACAAACGACAAGGGGCATGCTGACGTAAGCAATGATGAATGTCGATTGCTAAAATCGTTCACTGGGTATACGTTTAAACACTTAAGTGTCACTCAAAATGTTTGAGATGTTTTGAAATTACCTATTAAAATGTAAGCATAATTTCGTCATGTAGTTGCAGTTTTCAGCATTTCAGGTTCAATAATATGTGCAGCTTGATTTGACATTGAAGGTGTATTGAGAAAGATGAAGTTGCGATACAGGCAGATGTGCAATGCTGCAATTAAAGAAGTACGACAACAAAAATTTACAGGCATAACGATTAGTTAAAATGCAAGCATCATGTAATATTAAAAGGTGCAATTAGAGACAAATGACAAAATAAACTACATAATAGCTAATATATTTTAATTGAAAGATTGACATTAGTTTGTTATGCAACTAGGTGGTTTATGCTACAATATATTATGAATCTGCTTCTTTCGGTAAAACTCAGTTTCTGATTGGCCATTTCCCAAAACGGTGCCACGAGTCACATATAATTGAAACGTAGGTAGAGACGTAAATGCAACAAATAAACTCTCACAAAATATTCTAAATAATGAATACAGATAGGTCTTTCTTCCCTTCCTCTATAAATAATTAGAGGAAGTGAAAGCCAATTATCAGAAATATAGCATAGATATTTTCCATATGGGTCACTCTAATGAGAAATTAAGGAAATCATCCATAAACAGAGCATCATACTGAGAAGCGATGAAAGTGTCACAAGTCACAACAACAAGACTTATTATACATCTCTGCTTTCTCCGAATTACCAGTATGATGGACGATGATGAAATATTTGCTAGCATTTTTTTTGTTTTTCTCATTTGCATAATTCTATATTACGAATGATAACTACACATTTAAAAAACAAGGTCGATCCGGTTAAATAAATTTTTGATTGTTTTAAGTAATTAGGCCAATTATTACAATATAGTTGATTCTGGCTATAACGGCTTGGCTTATAACGGTTTTAGGGATATAATGGCCGTAAGATTTTCGCCCTTCTCCATTTACGACAATGTTAATCGGTATGGCCTATAACGGTCTTGGGCTATACCGGCCAAATTTTATGCCGCCCTTGGCGGCCGTTATAGAGAGAGTCAACTGTATATCTACAAAAGCTCAGACTATTGACGTCATATCTTGTTTCACCCACGAATAACATTCATTACATTCATTACCGAATTCACACAGTTGAAAATCAGGGACTTTAGTATTACCTGTCTGTCAAAAAATATTCAATGTACTGGAAAACGTTAATGTTTCTAAAAAACACCATCAATTGCCAGCGAAGTATCATGTTAAAACCAAGGCATAAAAATACTCTTGAATTCTCGTCTTGTAGATGTCGTATGTATGCTTTCAAAATTACCTGCTCTGCAATGTAACCCAATAAATATCAAGGCATGCGACACAGTGCTTAACCTTTCTCCTCTCATAAAATTCCTCTTTCTTTAGAGATAGCCTGCAGATTTCGCTAATCTTCAAACTGGTTAAGCGCTCGTCATACACGCGACGATATCTACACAATCAAAAGCAGTGGAAATGATATACAAATTCACTCCTAAAACAACAACTTTTCATTGCATATCCACTTCTTATTTACCAAATTTGTCAATTTTTTTTAGCCAATCAAGAACCATTATTTCTCATAAAAATATACTTGTCGCAATTCAAAGATAGCTTTTCCAAGCATCCATAAAAAGCAAAATATTTTAATTATTTTGTTCGAAGAATCATCCAATCAGAATTTCTGGTTGCGACCAGCTATCTGGTGCCTGCTTGGGAGACCATTATTAGTCTTGTCGTCTTGCTCGAGTCACAAGCCGTGATAGGTCACTTCACAAGTCACAGGAATGTGTAGCTAAATTTTTACTTCGTAAGTGGGGTCAAACTTATATGAAAACAAAGCAGTAAAATGGTTAGCCGTGTACTTTGCAAAAAAATACGTAAATTAAAAACTGAGAAATGGGTGATAATTACTTTCTTGACTCCACCTAACTAGGTATATATGCATGAATGCATGTTACCTAATTAAATGACTGCTGATTTCCATAATATTATGCGTATTTACATCTTCATAACAGGACAGTTTTCCGGTAGGCGACTTACAGTCAAAGACCTGTCTTAAATTTCATAAATTTTGGAAATTATTAGATCAAACTGGTTTAATTTAGAAAGCAAGGGGAAACGTGAGACGCCAATGTTTCATCAGAAAAGATTGATAACGTGACAAAGTTTCAAAGTCTTTATCACATGCTATATTTCCTTACTGTATTTGCGATTGTGTTCAAGGACTTGACATGAAGTGCATAAAAATTCCATGTTATCACTGTTAGTTCAGGATGGCAGCTATTATGAATAGAATGTTCTATTTTTGCTAATAGTGGAAAAAAGTTTCAATTGCATAGTGTTGCTATCTGCTAGTTTCGTTATACTTTTCCATAAAAACACAAACATATGACATTTATGTTGAAAGTTTGGAGATTAGAGGATTTCAATAATTCAATGCATAGCAAGCACGTCCTTCCATAGGGTTAAACTGTAAATATCCTTAGATTACCTTCAATAATCAAAATCATTTGATTAGATGTCCTCGAGGAGCACGTCCACCTCTTCAAAAGTTGAAGTCGAAGACACTCCACATGGAAAAATGCATAAATAAAAGTCATAATATGAAATAAGACTGGAAAGAGAATTCTAAGAATATAAGCATTACATTGATATTTAGATGTCCAAGGATCATACTAGGTATCATACTTTTGACATATCGCAATTATTGTCCCCGTCAATGTAGTTTTAACTTTTCGTATTACATGCAACATAATTTATGTTATAAATCTAATGAATTTTTAACACACAGTGTACAGTACAGACCAACTCAAGTATACTTCATATTACCATTTAATTTTTTAGTCTAGTTCACAATAATAAAGTACATGGATGCTTTGATGCATGCATTGTATCATGTTTCATAACGACTTTGTTTTGTGTTTTCATTGAATCTGTTAAACGAGACGATAATAATATTGCACTTATGAGCACCGACAAAATTATTAATTCGAGTCAAAACATTTTCAAAAAAGACAAAGTCAGCAAAAACTTCAAGATAAAATATCAACTCCACGAGAAGTTTAAAAAGTTGGTGAATGCTGTAACGTAACTTATAATGCATGGCTACGTGTATGATGCATTATGAAGCTTATATAAATTGATCTTACATAAGCTGTCATAATATAAAATTAATACATATATTTTGTTTGCCCGCCTTTCCAACTAGCTATGTGTACCAAATCGCTGTGTATACGCATCCTTCAAACTATGTTATCCAAATGATAAGTGATAAATGACGGCATGATAACTTCCGAGAAAAATGCGACTTATATTGAACAGTTTATTGTCCTTAAGAAAAACAAGTACGAGATGACTGAAGGGAAAGAAAGATACAATTCAAAGAGCCAAAACAACGAAGAATTGATGAGGTGTGGGAAAAATCGCATTTGTACGGAATGTCATTGGCATGATGAAGTTTACAAAATTTAGTACGAATCAAGCCTTCAAAAAACAAGCCAATGTAGAGAAGGAGAAAGACACACACACACAACGATGAAGCGATAAATCCAAAATAAAGATAATTTCCCACGATGAACTTTGTATTGAAAGATCAAAAGTATGCTTGCATGCTCAGTCCACATGATCGGTCAAAAAACAATAATAAACATATATTAAACAGGCAGTAAATAAATAAATAAAATACTCAGAAACATTAAAATAACTACACTGTTACCATTATCAAAGTGAACTAAGCATAACTATTGGAAAAGCATCCATGTGCTGAAATGTCCTTAGGATGTGTTCCCAGCAACAAAGATGTTTATTATCCACATTTTCATGAGAGATTAGTTGTTGATTGATTGGTTGTTCATTTAAAACAAAAATTAGTCAAATCGGTCAACACAAGTTCGGTCACATGTGAAAGATTGACCACACGTATCTCTACATCTATCAGTTGACACCGCAAGCACGATCTGAACTCGAGTTGTCAAGATGAAGAAAAAAACGGTAAAGTAAACGTGTATTCGCTTGGCGTTTACCCATACTTGGCGTTCATCCACGTCTGCGTTTTGAAACAATGCTCGCTTTGAAAATTTACCAACAAGTTAGTCTAGCCAAGTACGCAAATTGCTTAACATGCAAACGTTATCCAGTTAACGAATGACGATGGTCACATTATAAGTGGCATTTGTTCATACATATTCTCTTGTCATCATAGCGTGAACATGCATGCATAATCCTCTGGGTCAGTCATGGCGATACTGGTATTAGAACATGAGGACCCGATATGCCAGCCTGGTGTAATACCCACACATGCATACTGATTTTCATTAATAGGAGTGATTAGTCATGGCTTAATTAAGACTGGAGAGATCTTAGGTGACCTTTGGTTTTTGCGCTAGTTACCATCATAGTTATGTATATATATTCTCAGCCCGTGCGAGTATATTATGATCTCCAGCACTGCCAAAATTCTGCTCAGTTTCTCAGTTGAGATCAAAGACAAACCAAGCAATCCAGCAATCTCTCTACTTAGGAGTAAATCTTGAAAATATCCTCAAAAGTTTTATTGTGTAATAAAATATACTTAATTTCTTCACATACATTCATTTTAAAGTTTCACATATATTTTTGTGAACAAAGACCTTTTTCATTGGGATTAAGAACACAAGAGTTTATTGTTATATCTTAATCTTAATCGTCTATTAAAAATACTCAAATAGTTGTTCCATATGTCGGCGTTTGCGAAAATCAGCAAAAATAATCATAATCACCACCGCCGTAGTAATAATTATTGTGATCAAGGACTTGTACCCGTGCTAAAAAGTGAAAATTTGATTATGACTAATCATCACCCCCATAACCCATTGTGTTGTCCACAGATGGAATTCCGACTTGTGACTGTTGTGTTGATGACGATCATGACGATGAGCACGCTGCTGGCCATTTGCGTAACGGAGACTGAGGCAAGGCCGAACAGGCAGGTGGGCTTGCCAGCGGACGGGTGGAGCGAATACTATAGAATAATGCAGGGAGTCGATGAGCGTCGCAGATCTGTTATAGTTAACGAATGTGAAACCTCGGTAAGTGATTATGAGTTTTTGAAATATAAAAGATGCATTGTATATCTTGCAGGCTTGGGTGAAGTGAAAGCAAGTGAAAGCATTCTTTTCATTTTTGCATTTTTGTGTTGATTTTCTACAGCCTGAAGTTCGTGGATTGTGTCAGCGATGCGCGAAAGCAACCAAGTCTAAAATGGCCTACCCTCTCTGCTGTGAACATAGGCTGGAGTCGAGGAGGTTTTGTGTGAACTTTCTCAATTTTGGATTGACAAATCGAAACGACTTGATTAACTCATAATTATTTTACTAGCCAATCACCTTAAAATAGTAGTACCATTAAGTTTTGTTTTATTTGTCCCACCTACAAACAACAACAACATCATATAACTCCTGCCACAATTATTATTTTTTTATAATTAAGTTCACAAAAGCCACCTTGTACAGTACTTATACTCAACCTCCTCCTCCGCATTTGCCTACTTGATTTTATTTTCAACTGTCGACGTCAACCGCCCAGTAGAACTCGTCATTATCACCCGAACAAAAATAAACGTGACCACAGCTCATGGGCTGGTACTGAAAATTATGATGAAAATAGAAGAAAAAATGAAAGTACAACAGCAACAAAAGTGACACATTTCTTTTCACTGGAAAGCAAAGGAAAAAGATCGCCCCTCAGAGGCATACCTGCTGCTGCAAGGCAAACACAAATAAAGCAATTAGCCATCTTCATTGTACACAAATCCCCATGCATGGTTGATGCGAAACCGCTACTGTCATTCATCCCAGTTTTGTGACAACTTTCTCCAAGGCAAACCTGCTAGCTAGAAAAGGAATCTCATCCCGCATGAATCTCATTCAAAGAGCAGCTATGCATCACCAGAGGAGAAAAGTCATTTCTCTGGGGCGAAGTGAGATTTGCTTCACTTTTTTTTCTTACAACGTCAGAATGACAAGACCTTGGATGCTCTTCGCAGAACAATGAATTTATCATTTGCACACGTTTCAGTTTTCAGTTTAATTAACTGGAAATTCGAAAAACGAGAAACGAGTTCGCTGAAGCATGCAATTATGACAGTTACGCCCTCGCGTTAACAAACATGGGGATAGGACAGGAGATGTCAACATTGACAAATCAAGAAAATAAGAGAACAAGTAGTAATAATATAAAATAGTCTAGTATTTTATAGTTCTTGTTCATTTGTGGGCGTCATCATAATAATGGATCTCTGATAATAGATACAATATAAGCACATGCCTAAATACTTGTTATAATAGAGTATAATAATATAGTGTCATTATGTAAATGTCTCAGACTCAGAGGATTTTATTATTCTACAGTTTTCTTACCGTTAAAAATGAAATAGGTATAATGATTAGTGATAAGGATCAAAAGGAGAAACGTGAGATGCTTGATACAGTTTTGGTTAAGAAAAAAATCACGAAATGGTGACAACGTTAACTAACTGCACATAAAAGTGATTTTGAAGGACAAAGATGATATAAAATCCAGTTCAATTTTTTCCTCTAATAATATAGTTCTCAGTTCTCACTCATTAGCACATTAAGCAACGTAAAACTAGATACATGAAAAGTGAAAAAGTAGGACTTTATACCATTTACAACTTGTTAGAAATAATATAATTATTATTAAAGTTGGTAAAATGCGTGTATAGTTAGGTACGTGTACGTAAGATCACGTACACTAATGGTACATAGTCAAACTTATACATTCCAACAAGTTAAGTATGCAAGCGTATCATTTTTTTTTTGTAAAAAGAAAAAATATAAGAGCATTCTCTTCGTCTCATCTTCCTTCTCAGATAAAAGATAAGATTGTCGCTGACATTTTGACGACTTAGTGACCTACATTTCCAATTTAAGGAGCAAAATGCGTGGTTTGTAAACAGTAAACATGTTTGTTTAATGTCTATCCAGCTTTATTAAAAGAGGTTCGTCTCCTATCCAGCGTTCAAGACAAATATGATATATGCAAACTGCATTATAGCTCGACTAGACGAATATCAAATGTGTTGACGGAGAAAGGAAAAACAGGCTAATCCTTTCGGTTTTGTTTCCACTTAAGTTACTGTGATAGATGAGTAAGAAAATCTTAATAATCTGTAGTTGATTCATTCAAAAATCCGGAATTCTGGATTGACTTGCTGTATGAAAATTCAGAGTATCATAAATTAGATGTTTAGCCAAGCCTGTACTGTAGCTGAGAATTAATCAATTAATCAGTCTAAATTTTAATTATCAAAATTAGTCATGGGAGTATAAGCGCATATGGAAATGGATGGTGGAAATTTATTTGACGATGTGGACGGACCGATAAGGTAATTTATGATAGCAAAACCCAAGCCACATTACTGACATAACATATAATTATGGAGATTGTAAGATGATGATGGTGGTGTAACCATCTCTCACGTTCTCGAAGAGTGACTTTCTTACTAAGTTTCTTTCCTTTCAAACAGTAGACTGACTATTCTCAACTAGAAGAATTTATATTTAGCTTTTTTATTGCTGTATAACCTGTGTGCACGTTCGTCATATCGTCATTCATTTTTTTTTCTTCACTTTCATGATAAAAGTATCTCTTACGTACATATATCATCATTAAACAAGCGCTCGTGTGGATTTCATGAAGAATATGAATTATTGGTAACAAACAATTTTTGTTATAATTAATTGCTGCTCTTATAAGGTTATCCCAAAAAATAATTGGAATTATATAACTTTTTCTTAATAATGTGTTATCTGTTTACCATATTTAACTTTTAAAAATCTCTCCGGACTGACGAGGTGACCACTAGACATTAAAAATTAAACCTTTGACAAAAAAAATTAATTGGGTTATTGATAATAATGGTGAAAATGAGATATTTTAGAGCCTAGTGATAGCTTGGTAGAAGTCAAGAGGCTAATTTAGTTGTGGTGTATAGGTTGAGTACACAACTTCCAATAAATGTAAGTAAGGAAGGAAGGACAAAAGAGATGATGTTGGAATGCGCATAATTTGTAGACAAAAAATGTAGAATGAATGCTGCTGGGGTTTCGTGTATTGTGTATCAAATGCAACTACAGAGTATTATTAATTGTTTCAAAGCATCCCATACTACATTAGAATAACCCAACTATTAAGATTAACATTATATTATTGTCGGTAATTTGGAAAAAATTGTTCTTATAAAAATATCAAAATTCTACTTTTCCCTGTACTCCTTCATGTAGTTTAACTTTGATAGGGATGAATATTATCGAATAATATTTTGTATTTATTTCCTGTAAATAATAATGTTTAGAGCTTTAAATAATAAGAGAAAGTAAGTTTTGAACGTATGATGAAAGTCATGTAAATGCAGTAGAAGCATAGTAGCCATTTAAGTTTTAAAGTTAAGATTTTTGAAGCTTTATTTTTGTTTTTTATATGAGTTTGTAATGAACTATAAATACTTGTTTTACAACTGTCAAATTAAAGCCAAAGTCCAGCAAAAAGTGTGTGGCTTTTTCAGAAAAGGTACAAAAAATGTATTTCCCAACAAAAATATTTGTTGCGTCTGCGTATAATAATTGATTTTTAATTGGCATTAAATAAAAATGAATATTCAAAAAATCACAGCTGTACAAAACATATTATTGACATAAAGAGAACTTAATCTATGATTATTTGTGAATGATTTATGCAGCGCATTTTTGGCATTTCTTCCATAAATTGAGATTTACGCATACCATGCATGCTGAGGAAAGAAAGGAACATCTTTGCATACTAAAAATTGTTATTACAAAATTCGATTTTATTGATGTTTACTTATGTTTTTATACATTTTTCCATACAAGCATAATATTGTGCAGTATTAGTGGTGAACAAACAAGAAGGCAAGCAGCATAGTTCAGTTTAGTTGTGTTACTATTATTGCATGTACTATAATCACATAAACTTATAGTTTGACAATAGTTAACTAACAATTAACAACCAAGTTTTTTCCTAATAAATAATTGCAGTACTCACAAATAATCTTATAATAATAGCGGTAGTATCATATCACGTCATGTCAATCTGCCCTACAGTTGAAGATTTATCATCTTAAGTCTTAAAGTGCCCCATAGCTATGCTAAATTACATGCCTATTAGTAGTAAAAGTAAATGAGTGAACTGCAAATGTGCTAGGTAGAACTCCATAAAATGCTGTGTAAATTTTATGACTTGCTGCTTAATAATAATTAAATTCTTTTCGACTGAATATACACTTGTATGTGGCGGAGACCATGTTTTGCGCCGGGCTAATCACTTTTGTATCAATCCCATCTTTTTCTGCTCTGCTAGCTCTGCCTCTCCTCTATCCTATCTAATCTCTAAAATCTTGATATCTTGTTACACGAGGGAGCCATAAAACAGCACTAGAGGTTAAGGTTGAAGTGTGAGCTGTGATGATCCATATCGTATCATATCAGAGAAAATGTTTCGAGAGAAAGTTATTAGTACAAACTATTATTACATTACTTATTACTTTAGAATCAATTAAACCACTAGATAATAACATATTATGCAGTTAAATGTTAAATAAATATGATTAATAGAGAGGTAACGTATTCGTATCTTCAAAAACTGGCTTTAAAATTCACCGGAAGGAAATTGAAGTATAATATAAGCTATTCACTGGGATGAGAAAAAAACGTAGATACATTTTTAATTTCTATATAACAATAATCAAGACTAATCCTTTCGAGATAATCATTCTCAATCTCTCTTTTTGCATTCTCATAGTTTGATTATCCCATCATTATTTTCATGTACCACTGTGTGCAGAAATGGGCATACAACATCGTATTTTAAAACCGTGGCATTATTTAATTACATCCGTTAGTCTAGCCGATATTTCGTTCCCTATATTATGTATTTGTAGTTATTTCTAGACTAATCAGTTTGTTACAAAAGGTAATAAAATGGATTACACACTTTACCCAGTCGATATCAATTACAGTTACTCTCATTACATAATTTCATTTAACTGACAAGTAGTACTTATTCAATACGTAAGTAGCTGTAATTAAACATGTCTGTGCTCCAGTATCATCGATCTTATTGGGAAAATCAATTTAAAAAGTACTACAATATTATGCATTATATCACGACAGATAATACAGTAATAGTTGTAGTAATTACATTAGAATTTTACTGAAAAGGCATCATCACATCAATATTGTAACGAATTTTTACACTAATCGATTTCATAGTTGGCCATCGGCTCATCATCGTCCAATGTATGTATATACTTGTTGAGAAACAGTGAATGACACAATATATTATTATTATTCTAAACTTGGTATCTGTATTTTTTTAAGTACGGTTCTATCTAATCTGCCTTTCTGGGTTTGCGCCGGCGTGCTGGTTGAACTGGACTACTTTCGGCGTTTTCATTTGATTTTTTATTAGATTCCGCTTCATCCCCATCTTCCTCCTGTTGAGATTCAGCATCTGAATCTAGCTGAGATTTGTCGTCTTGAATTTCCTCTGTTAATTCGTCATCGGACTAAACAAATGAAAATAATATTTAGCGGCCTTTCGAAATGCACGAGTATATGTAAATTTTAATTATTAAAAAGATACTTACATCTTTCTTCTTTGAGGACTGTGGTGATGTTCCAGAGGGGCCAGGTCCAGCCTGTCTGGTCTGAGATGTGGGAGGGTATACGAAATCGATAATGCAAACCAAGATCTAGATAGATGACGATAAATTTAGTACAGCTTCATATAATTAACTAACTAACATATCATATTTACATTACATAGTATCTTATTCTTACCAAGCCCAATATCAAGCCCAACACAATAGTAGCCAATCCGAAAATCACGTAAGCTGCCCATGCAGGAATTCCATATTGTTCAAGCATAACATTCATCAAATTCTGAAAGAAAAAAAAAACAAAAAATAGCAAAAACCTTGATTTTGTATTCGGATAGACAATTACCTTACGGTTTTTAATTGCTTTAATCATATTACCCGAATACTCATAGAGATTTTGTAGAACTGGGAAATCAGACTCATTTGAATAGAAGAAGGTGACTGCCAGGATGATAATGACTCCACAGCTTCCCATTTCTTTTCCTCTACATACGAGAGAAAATCTTCTTTTGTACGTGGTCCCTTATACTGTCGGAATACACCTTCCTTAACATGAAATATAGTTGGGAGCGCTGCAAGATTAAGTAAAATAGTTTTACATGAAAAATAGTAATAATGAGATTCAGACGTAAAAGTCAAGGTTTACTACAACTCGTCATTTTATAAAATGATCATTTATGTCTACCTGTGATCATAAAACGACCGCTGAGACCAGGACTGCTAGTAATATCAACCTGTGCCACTTGTATTCCAAGATCTCTGCTCCAGCTCGCAAAGTCTTCCCACACAGGTTGAAGACTTCTGCAAGCTGGACACCAAGGTGCAAAACTAGAAAAAAAGGAGTTTATTGTTTCCATTATTGCGTCAATATTGATATTGATGAGCTGCTAGAATTGCTAACATTGCTCATTGGCTCAATGCGTTAGTCGCATTACTTACAATTCCACCATCCACTCCCCTTCCAATATTTGACCCCAGTTGTCATCATTAACTTGTACTAAACTGGGGTCTTTCGTGGCAGCATGTCCTAACTGAACTAAACACAGGAATAAAACTGACAACGACGCAGTCAGCAAAGTCCTTCCATTGGCACTGGCCATAATTAATTTTAATATAATTGGGCACGGCACTTAAACACGCTATTCGTAAACTTCACTCCCCGGTTTGGAAGTCGTAGTCAAATGTCGTCGGATGTCAATCCACGCTTCTAGAGTAAAGTAGTACTTTTCAGTATTGCCAGTGCAGTGACTCAACAACAACTGTCACGGTCAGTAGGTATGGAATCGGAATCCCAATGATCTCACACAACAGAACAGATGACTCCAGTCTCCAGTCATGAATTCCAGCAACACATAACTGTAAGGTTAATGACACATCAAGTTAATTGCTAATTAGCTCCGCGGAATGTAACAAAGAAGTCTTCTTATCTGCTAAAAGTTAACTTCCACAACAAAACAAAGCATTCAAGAAACAACGGAACACTCTAACACTGAACACAAAATTGACAATAACAACCTCTTTCTTCATGGAATAGTGTTGTAGGTGCATCTCATCGTAAATCGCTCGCCTTTCTTTTACTCGATGACTCTACTAAAATGCATGCATGCGTATACGGACTTTGTTGCTCAGTCATAATCGCGATTCGCGAACATCATGCGACATCAGCAGCATTTTTATCTGCCGAGCTCTTATCTTATACACGTCATTTCCCTTTCATCATGATCTCATCATCGTATCTTTTATGCCAATCCAACCGTTAAATTCGCAAATTCGCATGAAAATGAAATGCCAAAACCGTGAAGACGTGAAGAGAAGGAATGGCTAACAAAACTTGCAACATCTTCAAAAAAATGGCGAGTGTGCAAAAAATCAACAAGTTCAGGTTATCGTTATCATCATCTTTTAAACACATACGAGATCGTCTATAAAAGTAACAATGTTTGACCAATAAACAAAATCACTATTTATTTATTTCATTATTTTGTATTTTTTTATAATAATAATCAAGATATAATAACAGTAATTATAGTTCATGTATTAATTTGTTTTTTAAATATTTTGCTCTTTTGTTATCTTTCTAAGCGCTTCATTCTTTTTTTTCGCTGGACAGTCGTCGTGTTTTGTGAAATACATAAATGCACACACTGCTTGTTACAGAAGCAGGGTAGTTGAGGCTAAATGTCATGCAAATGCAAGTCATGCTAGTAGATGACAGGAAGAATATTATGCCTATTAAACTTTCTTCCTATATTATAAAGTTCTACAACTAAAGTTGGCAATAAATTAAAACACAAGTAATCAAAAAATACTATTTTGTATTAGTATTACATATATAAGTTCCAAAGTATCATCAATAATAATAGCAGTGAACTTGTCTCGGCAGGTTAAGTACTTAAAAATTAAATAATAAACAAAACGAGTACTTATTAATAAATGCACCTTCACTATTCTGAGGTATGAAATATTTTATCTTCAGTTGTTCTTCTATTCGTATTTCACCGATAAAGAGCACTATTCCAATACTGCCATCAAAATTAACGGTTTTATAAATAAATGCCTTCAAGTACTGATTGTTACTAAATGCTCTACAAATTTATTCAATCTGTATTTCTATTCCTATTTCTATATGTTTAGTAAATATTTGGGAACTCTTTGAGTGTATAGGGCATTCATCGGTTCAGATTTGCTCATTATATATACGATTAAAGTATGGTTGCGGGGTTATATGCGACATCCTTTCGAATAACAGCTAGTCAAGAAATTAGCGTTAATTTGTTCACAGAGGTAAAAAATATAGCTTTTCAAGTAAGTCTGTCTAATATTATGATTTGCTTTTAAAGTTGTAAGAAGTGTAGGTTGATTTAACACGTATGATGATGAATGACTGGAGTGATATTTTAAAAATTAAGTGTATACGTTTTCCTAATATTCCTGCTGACAAAAGGACCGCACACTCC
>JAQIXW010000570.1:0-27966 GCA_034700685.1 Willowsia buskii
GTATGTCCACACACAGTTATATGGTTAGATGGTAGTGGCAACTAGCTCTTTGGCTTCCAAAAGAATTGGATCAACAGAAACTCGCATTAGATAGGAGTTCTTTATACAAGCCACTTCTCCAATTTACACTTCATCACTGAGCTTTAGTTATTCAAGCAAAATTGATGATTGTGGATAGCCACGAGAAAGCCATATATTTTTACTTGTTGTATGTAGGCCTATAGCACGGCAATGCCTCTTAGGATTCATTATTTATCTCATCCTGACAGAAAAAAAAACGAAAATAATGCTTTGTGTGAGGTGGAGCCTGGCAGTGGTGAGCGTTAAGTGCGATGTAAACATTTCGCCAAAGTAACCAACACTTTTAATCAATTTTAATAAGTCGACCTCAAACAAACAAGTCGAAAGTAAATTTGATTTTTCCAAAGGAAATCACTTTGGTTGGAGAGAAAATCTAGTTTTCTATTGATGGTGTATACATTTCTTCTTCTGTAACAAGCATATTTTTACTGCTTTAAAAACTTTTCATGAGAATGTGTAAGGGAAACCAACAAGCAACTCATCCATCTACTCCAAGATTACAAAACACACAGAGCACATTCCAAATGTGTAGAGCATACGAAATCACACACGCACACACACACACAGATACAGACAAGTAGGCAGATGGAAAAAGTCTTTGGAATGTACCCATGCTAACTACAATCACTATTATGGAAATGGAATTATGAACAAAGACTACATTTGTGTAAAGGAAAATTCATGGAAAAAGTAACACTACCATGAACAAGATAATGTGCTGGTGTGGAAACCCAGTTGTCTACTTATACTAGTTAATATTCGCAGAACGATAAAAGTTGCATATCGCAAAAGATGAATGTAAGCACGACTACTGACTCGTGTAAGTTAAAGAACAGACTCTCAAAGATTTTGTTTTTGCAACACAAAACAAGAAAAAATGCAGCGCATGAATAGCACTCTTTGTTCTTCTTCCATTCAATTCTACAAAACATTTAATGCTTTTTGTATTGTCTCTTCCGTCTCTTTGTGTGTTTGTATGTATGTATGTATAATTTTTTGTGCAGAAGCACGGCATAAACTCTTTTTGAAGCAGTATGAATGAAGTCATAAAAAGGAAGTACGTCTGTAAGCTAGTTCCTTTTCCTGAAGCATAATGCTAGATCAACAAAAAATTCCAAGTGGCAACACTTTCATTTCGAAATTTTTAAGTGTGTGTGTGTATTAACCAACACAGGGAAAGTAAATCTGTGTGATATTTTTTGAATGGTTATACGCAAATGGATATGGTATACAATACATAGATATTAAAAGAAATTTATGCATGCACTTTGCATGTATAAAAAGAAACGAAAAAGGAGAGAAAGAGTAAAAGAAAAAATCCGAAAAGTCCCTACCCTATAATTCCTCTTGCTCCCTATTTTGTTGATAACTTTTTTTTCTCTCAGCCTTGCATTTCCTACTTCTCTTGAAGTTCTCTCTTCTTATTATTAAATACAAATGAAAAATGCAGAAGTTGTGGAGGAGGGGAAGGGAAAGAAAATGGAAACCATTTTCATCTACATGTTAGTTACATTATCTAAGATGTGTGAAGTGTTTCACAAAATTGTCCAAAAAGTTGCTGCCTCTACGAGGAAAACGGATTTACTTTCGAGGAAAACTTAGCTAACGAAACACTTAATGACGAGTTGAAAGATCCAAGAGTCTCTCGTCGAACAATACAATCTTGACGTGTACATATTGTGCAGTGCATATTATGCAATACGTATATATAAAACATATGTGTATAATATGGGTTAAGACGGAAATGGAGGTGCAACTCTTAAAGTTGAGGTCAAAAACCATTATTCTCCGCAAACACTATGACTACCTAACTTACAAACAAAAGGAGCACTACACTCTTTCGTCAACTGCTTGAATATGAGTGTGTTTCAAAGAGAAAAGAGTTCCCCAAAATTGTGTTGATCCTGGTGCTACGAGAATATATATATGTATGGTTTTGTCAAGAACAGCTATGACGAGCTAAACCAAACCATCACACACCGCAACGGCGTTGTACATGGCATTAATAAGTGTATACATCGATATATCTAATGCATGGTGTGAATGATGAGAGAGAAGGTAAGCGCCTCAAATCTGGAATCTGGACCATCTAATGCAGTTACTTCTGTGAAGAGTAATCCAATTTTTTCTCTAGTAGTCAGCAGGGAAGAAGAAGGAATTCCAACCAATTTCAATCTGAAAGAATGGTTACTTGCTACTCTAAATGGGATAGTGTATGTGGACGATCTCGTGTACAAGTACAACGGTATATACACGCATCAGCCGTTTCATCTTAGCTGAAGAAGAGGGAAAGGGAAAAAGAAGCCGTGTCAGTAGTGCTCCAAGGATCGGTTGAATCTGTGAGTCTTACACAGAAATAATGTCTTTCAACTACGCCACCGGTTTTTTCTCGACTCACTAAACTACCAAGCATTCAAGTGAAAGCTAATCTGTTTTCGAGGGAGAAAAGAGAAGAAGATATAGAAGAACAGAATGAAAAAATAAGCGAAATGGGAAATGGCTTCCAGGATGAAGGGTAATCTTCGTTGTGGTGATGATGATGGTGGTTGTGGTGTAAGGTGTACTGGCTGTCTGTGTACTGGAGCATGCCTCCATGATTTTCCAACACTCTCCAGCCACTCTGCATCATAAGCAATGAAGTAAAGCAAAGCTACCGGACGGTGCCATAAATATATCAAGACGGTAAACAGAAACGTGGAATCCTACCCACTCATATTACCAGTATACATTTTGAATCTTTTTTGACCACTCTTCTTCCCTCCACACAGCCATTCGTTATAATTTCCTATGTGATATTTTAAGCCCATTTTTAGATTAGGCTGACGAAACAACAACGTACAAACGATGTGCTAAGAGGCCCTTTTTAAAATGGTTTCTAATAAGACTTGCAACAAGAATAATGTGAATCATCACAGTTTATCCTGCAAAACATATTATACTTTTCCCCTATATTTACGAACTAAGACTGCCATCCTACTTTTGGTTATTCTTACGATTTAAAAGAATTTGAAATGAGTGTCCAATTCCATGTATTTACTAGTTTTAGGTAAATAAAAGATGGCATTATTTGGGTGTAGTTGTTTTTAAAAAAAATCTTTACTACATACATTTCGTATGTACAACAAGGCTGGTGTCAGCCAGCTCTTGTTCTGTTTAAAATGGAGTCAAAAACAGCTATGTTTGAGTCACAGGTGTGCAGAATCAACGATGTGAAAATTGTACTCGTGTTTTCTGCGAAATGCGTGAGGCATGAATTAGTGTATCAAAACGCATGAATGGAATCATTTCCTAAATATGGGAAAAGGGTGAGTAAAAGTGTGCTTGAATGGTAGATGACAGAGTCGATGATGACTAATGCGATACTAGTTCATATGTCCACATTGTTCCCTTCTTACTTTTCCAATTTATTTGTAAGGGAAAAGGGATTTCATGGCAGATAGAAGGTATCATTGCTATCATTGTATCGTGAGAGAGTGTAATAATATGGAACTGACAGGAACACCTTCAACTGATGATGCTGATAATAATGATGGGGATGCACGTCGTCGGTCTGAGAATGAATGGGCTTTGGGCATTATGTTTTACCAGCTATATTGCTTACACAGGCTTCATTTGTAATAATAACAAAACATCGTTGTCACTGTAACTTATTGTCCACTTGAGTTGGTGCTACTGATGCTGCTCGATGCTTTTCTCCAACTGGTGTAATTCCTTTGGCTTGAAATTGTGTGTATGTATATGTGTATAAAGTTGTGCTGAAGTAGGTGGAAACAGTTTTCTGGTTGGGGCAGTCAAGTGGAAATATTGTGCACACGCTTCTTTCTCTGAGAAAAATAGCACCATAAAAAGGTAATAATACCTAGTATCAAATGCAAGCCAGTAATAAATAGATTCCAAGAGAAGTGGTTGAAAAAAATAATACAGATAATACGAATACAGCTCACACAACAACAATGACGGGGAGACGACGGGAGCAAAAGCGACATTGCACAAAATCGTACACACACACACACACACGCATTGAAAGTGAAAAGTACCAGCAAATAACCACTAATTCAGTCCTCAATATACTTCTCTCTCTTTGGCCAGCAGTTAGACAATTGTATAAGCTACGTAGTGTTCTGACCACACATCCGGAATGGAAAGGAAAAGGTATGTAGTCGGTTTATGCTGTTATTATTATTATTATTATTCGATTTTGTTGTATTATCCCTTCTGGACATACTTTTATATTGTATGTAGGGAGGTGCTTTATTTCCTCGAGTCCATTATTTGACAATTTGATGATGATAACACTTATTGCTCCACTGCACTTCCAAATTATACAGCGCGATGTGGTGCGCGTTTATAATACATATAAACTTTATATCATGTGTTTATGATATAGTTACATAATATATTAAGCATTTTTTGGTAAGTCCAAATAGCTTAGTGATACCACACAATTATTAAAAATTGAGTATGCTGCACAACATGCACCAGAAGGGCTGCAGTTCACGGTATTCTAATTATTACTTACCTTGCTACTATATTATGAATGGGATGCGTGACTGCATTTGAACGTAATTCATCATCGTATTAATACATGTGTGGAGAAACCATTGTACGGCTTATTTCCCCTTTGACAGAGTGGACTAAAAGTCAGATAACGAAGTTGAGGGGAAAGAAGAGGAAAGATATTATGAGAACCGCAAATCGTACTCCTCTTCCCTTCCTTTTTCACTTTTTCGTCGGGTTTCTTTGCTTGGGTTACAATAATAATTCCACCTCTCACTTTATTGTACTTTTCATTTTCTACAATTTCGTTTGCTTTGTGTGTGCGTGTAAAGAAAGGAACTTTGAAAAGGGCAAGAGAAAGAGCGTGCACACACCTACCTATTCACATTTCAATTCAAAGTCAATGCAGTTTGAACTCTGTGCAAACTTTTGTCATAATGTATCCTTGTAGGCTTGTTTGCTCGGGAAGTGTCTGCTAAAATGCTTCATATATTATTAAGGTCATCATAGTACAAAAGCTCACTGTCGTATGATGTACCTCAGATACCCGGAAAGTGTCCTAATGTTTACACTATCTTCTTTTTTGCGGATCACTGGACTCTGTTATGAGTGTGTTAATTCAGTCTGTCCTGACGTCCGTTAGAACTCTTTAACCTATTGTTTGTCTTGCCCTATAACAACCAATAATTTTGTCACGCCGGAAAACCTTGCAACCTTGATCGTATTTCTTATTGTTGGATGTGAAATCCGTTGAAATGACATTTTATAGTAGACATACGGAATGGTAACCTTCTAGCGACTTAATATTTAAGTGAAATTTGATTTCCTTTGAAAGACCTACTCAAATGTCTATCAGCAATAAAGTCCGCCATTCTCAATTGAGTTCATTGTTCCTCTCTGACAACGTTACAACGGTTTATTTATTGTTTCACAAGGTTTGAAAGAGTTACTTCCAAAAACAAAGTGAATAGTTCAGAGCCGCTTTCTCCATGATAGGGAAAACACCGGTTTTTCTCTTAATCTTCTTCCTTGTAGGGATTCATCTTACACATACACGCAAGCAGACGCAAAACGAGAAGCATCAAAAGGCGGCGAACTTGTTGGGGGAAAACAGTTGTTGTTCTTTTGAAACTAATCTAAATAAATTCTGCTTCCTTCTGTTCTACTGTGTATCTGCATTCTCAACTCATCTATCAGAGCTTAATTAAATCAACGTCATCATCATCAACATGAGGATCACCCTTACCTCAGCTAATGCTTGTATGCTATTATGAATCACATGACTTATTTATCTTGCCAGAAATGACTCACATTCACCCTGTCGTGCATGAAGTCAGTCTGACTTTGAGCATCATAAATATGATACAAAAGTTAGTACTTAATATAATATACCAAAACCATTAAATCAGCACGTCATATTCAATGAAACTTGGAAAACATTTCCAGAACCTAATTAACTTAACATTTACCCTTCTTCATCGGTGAACGTGGACGTGGAGTGGTTATACGAAATACTCAAAAAGGCTTTTAAGACTATGTGTCTACACTTTGACTGTTATTTTTTGCCTATCAGTCCAGCCAAAACATTTTCAATTGAGATGTGGCTGCCGTACACCAATTCGCTTTTTACTTCCCTGTTTTACCATAATATTCTTTGAGCCCTTTGTTTTCGCTAATGTCATGTCATTTAAACATAAAATATTAAAAAGTCCTTGGAAAAGTGCACCTTTCCTTTCATCTTCTGCTGTGTAGGTCTCCATTTAATACAAGCTTATTACGAAATCGTTCTCTTCCCACACTGATTTGTTTATTTTTTAGTTTAACATTCTTTGTTGTGCATGGAAGGAGTAAATGGAGCAAACAACTTTTACCCGTAGACATGACAGCCCCGGTATACCGAAATACCTATGATGGTAGATTACTTGGCAAAGATATTTCAAAGGATACATTATGTGCACTTACTCGAGCTGAAAAATACTGGGGCACATTGAATACAAGATAAGTTAGCAATTCGTATTATGGTAAAATCGTCTGGAAATGGCACACAAGACAACAGTTTAGAGATTATGAACACTGCAACAACTCTCTCCGGTTCCTTTCCTCCCCCCTCTCTCTCACTATGTGTGTATTTCACATCCTTTGTTTCTCTCAAGTCATTATTCGACATAATATATGTATAAAGTCAACAGCATTACAGTCCATTTTAGGATGAGCAAAATGCATTAAAAGGGTAAAATATTCTGAGCAGAGTCAAACGATAGTGAACAGGATGGAGATCCTCTGATTTCCATTCCAGTCTACTTCATTGGTGCTTAAGCGGAAGTCAGATTGGTCATGAGTGGCTTCTCATCTCTCTCATTCACCATCTCTCTATCTCTTTCTTTCTTCCTGCTATATCGAATTACTTTTTAGAGGATTCAACATTACTGTTGTCCCAGCATTATCATCAGCCCTACGAGTAGCAGTTGTAGCAGTAGCCCAATGTAGCCAAGCCAAAGTTACAACTAGTGATACTACTGAGGGCATACTTTTTATGAGTCCGTCGAAACATATTGGGCATCATGAGCTGTTTTTCGTTTTTACAGGCCATGTTTCAGGAGTTTGGATGCGATTCAAATGATTTCCCTCATATGTATGTATATGTGTACGAATGTTGTTGTGAGTACTTCGTCAATCTAATAGGGAGCTCACGCGCTGTTGCTGCTCCGGTGTAGAGGATTATTATATGTCTGTAAGGCACCGGCTGCACGGAATCTTTTGTATATCTCGCTGGCATCACGGATCTCAACAACTTTCGCAGCAAGCAACACACACTATTATTGTGAAAACATCATCTAAACATCAATGCGCAAGTTTACTTGACGAGGATACAACTTTAAACTTTCAAAATGAGCTCTCGCAGAAATTCCAAAGTGTAAGAAATACAGGCTTCGTACCAACAGCTCACAATTTGAAACAATATATTATTATGTATGTGTACCTACATGTATGAACACATAAAGCTAACACCAACGGATACAACTATAGTGACGCCGGGGTAGACTACCAGCGAAAGTCAAGCAGGAAACCAGTTTTGCTAAACGATGCCCGATATCGAAACTTTGGTCGAAATGCTACACCTTTTTTTTCATTTTATTAGGTCCAACAGAAAAGTAACCCAGAAACGAGCCGATGAAAGCGCACTAATTTCATATATAGCGAGCTGTACCACGTTGGCTTCAGGAAGTAAGTAGTTACCTACATAATGTGCACAAGCATATAAATACATTGTATCACTATACCGTAGAAAAGAGCACGATTGGTTATTTCATCGTATCCTCCTTAAATGATCGACAATTTGGTGCTCTCTTTGTGAGAAAAGGTGGATGATACTTGTCTGCAAACCCTTCAGTTACACAACTCTGTCGGCACAAGTTAAGATAATTTCGGTTGGGATGTGTGCACTGATATTGGCTTACTATTCAAGAAGCATCGCATTGCAAGCAGAGTTAACTTGCCCAGTGAAAGAGTTGAAATTAATATTACTGGAAGGAGCTGGGCTACCAACAAATCATATTACTCTTGTTGTCTATGTACACCAGAAACCTATATAATGTCTACCAAAATGGTCCAAAGTACTCGTGCAGAAACCCTCCAGCATCTTTCATGCTCATAGTTTTTATTATTAGGTATTATATAATGTTTCTGCTTACCTATATAACATTTCTATTACTTGTTTCCATAGCTTATAAGTAGGTTTACTCACTAAAAGTGTTTACTTGTGTGTACTTGCTGTACAAAACCACTCTAGATGAGAGAGAGAGAGGTGTCTAATGGCTTTGCTAGAGGAAGCACAGTAAAATGCTTTTCGAAGAATTTTTCCCCCCTGAAGTATCGATGAAGAAAGAAAGAAACCTTCTCCAGAATGGAAATGGTAGGATTCGAGCGATAATAATAGCTCAACTGGTAGACTGCGCTAGAGAAGTACCCATTTCTGAGCGAATACAATGTTTCCCTTTCTTCTTGAATTGTTGTGCAATCCTTATTTAAGAACAACGCATGAAATTCTAATGGCATTGCGTCAATTTACAATGGAAAAATGGCAGTTTCTTACTTCTGTGTATAATGGCTAACTGCGTGTGCATTTCCGTTTTTCCCGATACACACTCGCGAGTGAATGAGTTTGGGCAAATGGAAGTGTGAGTGTATGTATGTTTACTTAACGCACATAGATACGCTGTTGCGAGTATAAAACGAGATTAGAGAATGGAATAGTTGAGTTGACAGAAGGGGGTCTCCTTTAGTGGTAGCAACACTATTACATTAATAAGTCTATTGAAATCAGGTCTGCTAAAGGAGCGGATGAAAAGTTTGTAGGAGAAAGTGCTTTTAGCTCTAGATCGACTTCAGAATAATATAGACCATGTATATGATACCACAAACAATTTAATAATGGATCGTGGTTTATGAGTGTGTTGCTAATAAGCTGTTGTTAAAGGTTGTCAGAAGAATGTAATTTACAGCCTTTCAAACAGTGCTAAGAGTGATGTTAGAATTCTTGGTCAAAATTTGACTCAAGTTTCCTTATCATTACCCAACAAATGTTGGGCTGGAAACCACCAAATTTGACTTGCCAAGCTTCCCCATGTTACCAGAGAGTCGAGAAACGGACAGACTCTCAAACTAGTAAAAAACCACCAAGATATTTTTCTAAGCTTTCGTTCGAGAATAATAGGAATGAGGGAACAACAACATCAGTAGCAATTGCAAAGAAGACGAAGGGGTTACAAATGAAGAGAGTTGGCACTAGTTAAGTCTATATATATGTATGTAATGGAAGGTGATGGTGGCCGTAAAAATAAAATAATAGCTTTGGCTGACACTAATGCAACGGCAAGCCACTACTGCTAAAACTAATAAGGGCTACTTCTACCACCACCATACACACACCACACACACACACATAACTAAAGTAACTAACAACAAGAACAAATTAGTCTTAAAAAGTAACTGAGAAAAAAAGAAAGCTGTGCTAGCAGTGTAATGAAACCTTTCTATATAAAATATAATAATAATAGTAAGAAGAAGAAACAGGAAATCTACTTATTGTATCAAGAGTACGACGGCAGAATAATAAAAGAGAAAGCACAAACAACAGTGTAAGTATTTACATATATCGCGTGTATATCAAGGTAGCAGTTGCAATAGCGGTTGGTTTCCTGACAGAGATATTGTTATAGCGGTGACCATGTGCCATGTACACTTGGAGAATGCGAAAAAGTGGTAATTGTATAAACAGATATATTATTATAGGTAGGTAGATTATTCGGAGTTAAGTATGTATAAGCTATGTATGTAGCAACATATTTTGTGTAGTTGCATAGTTGCATGTATTAAGGTACATAATATAGTGGTAACATAGTTATTTTCTCGACGCATATATAATCCAAAAAGAGTGGTGGTTAGTTAGTAAAAAAAAAAGAGAGGAAAGAGATCTTGAAGATTTCCCTCTGGCAGCACCCATGGTGATTTCCTTTAAGTTCCCTTTCTTATACTCATAAACAAGAGCAGTAAAGTGAATATACATTTTATTATGCCGTTCTCCCAGTCGTGATGCTAAAATCTCTAAATAAGCTCACCCAAAACTTGATCGGCTATAGAGAGCGTGGAGGCGCTGGAGACTAGGCTGAGATTGTCGTCATTTCTTTTTTGAACTTATTAGTGTTGTGCAAGATGCGGTACCTTTTCCGCTTATTGTATACTTGTACTTTATACGGCTTAGCCTATTTCTGAAATAAGTAGCAGGAAACAACTTCCTTTCCTCTATTATAATTATTATTAGGCTGGTTGGTACATCTTCTTCGAGGAAGAGGAGAGGAAGTGGGGAACCCTAAGAATTTTGAAAATGTAGGAGATGGAACCACCACGCTACTTGGTCGCTTTCTTCATACCAAAGCAAATCATAGCAAGAGGATTACACATACCTTTGTGCCCATGATGATGTTTACGCGTCTATATTGCTGGAATGTGCTCCTGTAGCAACCCAAAAGAAGTACAAAAACCGGACCAAAGAACAAGAGATGAAGAAGTAGTCGTTGTAGTAGAAGTAGCATAAAATGTATACTAATCTTTGAACATTGTCCGGTGCGTGGCCACAAATAAAATCCTGTTGCTAGTAGAACTGCTCCTATTATTATTACTGCGACTGCAATGGAAAACAACTACCTACCCATGCAACCACCGTTGAAAATAGCTACATATAAGCTCAGCTACGTCAAAGAAATACTGACTGGTCATAGTCATGAACATTCTCTGTGGACAAGTGTTTTAAATCTTTTTTTTTCCTTCTTCCCTTGGCTTTCGCTTCACTTTTCTGGAACGGTAAGGTACTTTTTGTTCCTGGCTACATTTTGATTTCTCCATCTATACAAAACATGTGTGCATATGTATACAAAGTTGTACTAAAAATGATACCGTTGTAGTAGTAGTAATCCATTACATTTCTGCCTCTATACTTTCAATTTGACCGACCGACCACAACAGCTTAAATGTCTTTCTTTTTAGCAAAGCGGACGTAGATTCGCAAGAAGAGAAGCTGCCAGAGAAGCGAATTAAAAGCAAAAAGGCAGATACCAAAAAACCAGAACGAGAACATTGGTAGACAAGACAACTAACACGTACTGGTAAAGTGTACACAAGGAAATGCCTATAGTCCATTTTCTTGAATAAATGTTATTAAGGGAAGCATTTGTTTTCCCATGGAATAACTTTCTCTACTCAACTTTTTCGGCTGCACAGGGAACAAGAATTTGTGTGGTCAGCTGTGGGAAATGGGAACATAATTTTTCGATATGATGTAGCTCTAGACCTTTATCATAGACCACATGCCACATTACACCATTTACTTGTCTTTACGGCATTGGTAGGCAGCTTACATTACTGTATTGTTCTCTGGGATTATTTACCTGCCAAAAAACATCTAAGAGTTTCTATGTCTCCGCATTTTTTTTCATTGAAAAATACATATATCTTTTTTTTTTCGGGGAAAGGACAACTTGTGTAATGAAATGTGTGCGGTGTAGTTACCTAATTACTAATAATGCAAACAAGCATCGTTTCACCTTGCACGTTCCAAAGGAGTTTTGTGCGTTTTAAGACTAGTTGTGATAACCTTTCGCTTTCCTCTTTTACTCTATTCTTCAAAGGCCATTGTGGTGTACATTCTTGCTTTGCCATCACCACCACATGCACAAATGTGAATGAATTCTTGCTAGACAACAGAAAGGCAACTTTTCCAGAAAGGAAACACACAAAAAACTTTGGTGGCGAAGGTGAAATGTTTTGCCTCTCTTGTTCCTCTTTGATTTTCCTTCTATGATGTTCTCCTTGCGTTTGAGGCTTTCTAGGTGACCTCTTTGGGATCCATTTAGTGGAAACGGGAATCTAGCAGTCATACTTGTGAGTAGTGGCGAAACTATAGAGACGTACGGTATTGTATATGTGTTATTATTACGTTTGTTTCAATATTACTTTCCCTGAAGAAGAATAAAAGGAGGACTTGTGTGTGTGTGTATGCGTTTGTGAAGAGAGAAGATGCCTGACGCTGAAAAGCAATTCTTCCATCTAACCTGTCAAATGAGTTCTTAAGATGACTCTATCTTTTCACAACTTACATTGACTATTACTTCCTTTGTCCAAATAATATTATAGGAAGCGTGCATTCCCTTCTTCTATACGGATATGTGTACATATTTAATATACTTCTGTGGTGTTCTAGTAGACAAGTAACAATGTATATTATATTATATTATTACTATTATTATTATTATACGCTGGTATGCAGCCGATTCCACTTGTCACCATCACATACATGAGGTTTTATCTGTATTCAAAGTTCTCTCTTCTTCTGTGGTAAAACAAGAAAACACTCAAATGCCTCGACAAAAACTTATCTTGCTTACGAAAATCTTAACGATGTCTCTCTTCCACTCGTTCCTTTCTTCAATGTAATTTCTGCCGTTTAAGAAGCACATTCCTTCGTGGAGTATAGGTGTGGATATATAATAATAAGTGAGGAAAAAGAGCAAGTGCCTACTTACCATGAAATCCTAGCTTCTTGCAGAATCTCGTTCCCTCTTCTTCTTCTTCTCACTGTTCAGTTTGTGGAACATTTTCCTCTTCATTCATTAATGATTTCGGCAGTTACACACTTCAGCAGCTTGTTATGATCAGAAGCACCATTTGGGCTGGTTTTCTCAGTCTTTCCTTAACCAAATCCTTTCCCATATATCATGTGAAAGTATATACAATAGGAATACAAACTGTGTTTGTGTTGGTAGTCATTCATCTACACGATATAGGTATTATCGGAAGAATTTCTTGCGGACGCAGAGGTGATAATTTAGTTACACCAAAACGGAGGTGAACTGTCTACAAGGTTTACCATTTCTTAAGAACAAATTTCACTTAGAAAGTTTTTATTTCAACCAACTCTCTCTTGCTCTCTCTATGTACTTAAGTTCTTGTTGCTTGAAGCATTAGTTACACCGAGGTGGATCGAAACAACCTCTTCATTCTGACTTAACTATTTCTCAACATGCCTGACACGTTAATGGATTGTTCATCATAGCGGAGCAGGTTTACAGTTGTATCTTCTTTTACCTATGTGTTGAGAATAAAAAACAAAGAAAAACGGACACTTGAGTAAAATGAAGTGCAAATATGAATTTTTAATAGGCATCTAATAAAAATATGAAGCTTATTAAAAGCCTCGCTTTACACTGAATAATATAACTAATGTGGGATAATATTGAAGACTGTACATCCAACTACCTAAAGACTATTTATCCCTGAGATAGAAATTTATATAATTAGTAGAGTATTTAATTGCGATTCATAAATACAACATAAAACTATGTCAAAGTACTTGTCGTGTCTAAGACTGAGGAAAGTTTTTAAAAAGATGAGTGGAAATGTGGCAAAAACAAACCATTAGGCTGCGTGAAGATGATGATGATATAACTGTTTCTAAATAAAGTTGGAAAAAGTTTTATACTTTAGAGTGGCACCAGAAGCCTACTCCCTACTTTTGATGACTCTCATGTCACAGCCATTCCTAGATTATTGCAACGTAACGAGGCCACTAATGTGGCATTGTGAATCTGAAAAAAATTGAAAGGAAAAGCACATGTTCACTTCCCATCCCTAAACACATTCTTTCTTCTTGTTCCTTTTTGTCTTCACTGAGTTTTTTTTTGCACTACGGCTAACAAACTATGTGTACGGGCCATGAAGTGGTGCCATGAGAGACTTAAAGAAAAGAATGTTCACATTTACTTATTCGCACTCCCAGCCTTCCTTCACGTGTCTCAAGTGAAAGTGCTAAAATATAAGATGCACCTGGGCCTTTCTGATCCTTTTCCTGACTCTCTCTAGTGTACACGAATGTGACTAAACCTTTTGCAAGAATAAGTGCTTGGACTTCAACACTACAAGACAGGATGAAATCTGTAACGGTGTTTACCATGTCGACGTGTGTGCGCGGCAAGCTATTTCAACAAAAAAATCACGACCGCGTATTTTTGGAAATCTCATCATTCGTGATGACGATTATGATGATGGAAACTCACTAAACTAAAAGAGTCGATGATTCATCTCCATGAATACTAATAAGATACACTAAAAATGAAATTATAAAAATTTGTAGGGGAGAATAAATCAAAGAAATAATAAAAAAGGGAGCATTTTAAGAATAACATCGACAATGTTCTATCTTGCCGACGACGACTCAACTTGAAATGGGGGAGTTTTTACTTTCCTGTTTTACATACAATATTACTGGAGAACGTTACTACAGGAACAATGGTATTCATGAGAAGTTTGCAGTGTCAATAATAAATAACTGAAATATGGTTCCACTGTCTCAAGTATCAGTAGTACTGAAAGAAACACACAGGGAAAGAGGAGCAGGGTAATCTGCTACGTTTTCTCTTCCAACAAAGCAATATACTTGTGGAAGGGGAATAAGAGCTGAGTGAGATTGAGACCGACAACGACAATAGAAAGGAAAGGAGAGAGCGCACGTGAAAGAGTGAGCCTTGTGCTGAGGAGAACAGGGAGAGGGAGTCAGATCTCAGGAACAAACAGAGATATGCAATGCATACAGCAGAGGGAATATAGATTGCGAGGCCGGCAGAGTAGATATTGCGTGGAGAAATGGAGATGATTTTACTGAGAGAGAGGAACTATCTTTCTCCTTTCTCGTGTAGAACGTTAAAAACGTAGTTGAATGTGAGCAGAGGGTAGTGGTCGTACCAGACAGCTCGACGCCTGATGTAGCACTAACTCACGAGACACTTGGTAGAAGCAGATTTTGAGGCTTGTTTTGTTTTATCCTAAGATTTGCTCTCTGTGTGTCTCCACTTCTTCATCCATCTCGTGGTTTACACAAGGATTTCCCATATTTTGATGCTTTCTTCCTCCATTGGAACTCCCTTTTTCTAGTGAATTCATGTTGCACTGCTTGTATTATATTATTATATGTATGAGTGAGGGAGTGTGCAAACCAATTGCTTTTTTGTCGGTATAAAAACAGCGTTTTCCCTTCCGGATAGTTCTTTTTATTTTACGGATAACACATTGCGACATGAGTTCGTTAAAAATAATCCGATGTATTTTTTATACGTAAAATTAAATGCAAGAAGATTGTCACATTTGTAGCAAATGCTTTCCTCACAAGATTAAAATTCCGCGGGACTAATTAAACTGTCTAGATGAATGTATATATATGAAAGCAATGCTGTAGTATTTAAGAAAGACGCGGTAAGAAGAACTGCAGTAGTAACAACGGGGGAAAATCGTTTAGGCTTTTCCTTTTTTTGCTCATTTATGTTTGTGTATAGGTATTTAAAAATGTGGTCACAGTGTTTTATGCTTTTTTTTCTTGTAATCAAATAAAGAAATTCGTTTTTAATCTCTTTTTTTCGTTCTAGCTCACTGCTGTTGTAAAAGTCATGTTTCATGGAAGCTGAAAGTGGAGAGAGAAGAGATACATAATGTGTTACTCAAGAAACAATGCTACACAGATGCAGTTGGTGGTTTCATCTGTCATTTTTCATTATGGAACATCCTAGTTTTTATATTCTTTGTGTTTTGTATCGTGTTACATTGGTGCTATATGTTGTCACCTTTTTGAGTATACACACCCTGAAGAACTATTTTTTGCTGATTGCAATTGCCATTAAACGTAACCGTTTTTAGGGAGTCCAGTCAACGTGGTTTGATCTCAACCAACTCTGAATGGAACCATGTACTTGTGTTCGGATAGCCACTATTTTGTATAACGTGCTCTGGTGGTCAGTTTCTACAAGAATTGCTTGTTTAACTGCGAAACTCATAGACTTTTCTATTGAAAGAACATGTCAAACTACCAGATTAGCGGTGTTCTGGTACAGCACTTGTGCATGTGGTTGGTTAGACGAAGGGAGTCCAGAGAGGTAGGACCTGATCTATTTTTTAACAATGTGACCAGAATGCCATCCAAGTAGTTGTAAAAAAGCACGTCACGCCGACGATGCGATGGCAGAGGAGGTCAAACTTTTTAACTGCTGCTGTTCCAGCTATATTTTCACTAAAACCATCACTGTGCCACCCCAAACCAACTTCTTGTATTCTTTTCAGCAGAGCCAAAAAGGACTGGATTTGTATGTGAGACCTTTTTATGTGTGTATTTGTTTATGTTTGGACTTTACTTGAAAAGTAAACGTACCTACGTAGCTGATGTGTGTGCTCCTAACATGGTGTCGACGGGGACTGTATAGTTTCACTTAAGCTGGGCAGAAATCATTTCTATCCGATATTTTGGTTTACTTTTTTATGTTTACTATTATAACCTACCAAAATCCCGGGTAGAGGAGGAGGTACGCAGCAGGTTAGGTAAGTGAAGTAAGAAATGTAGTAATTTTTGTGCCAGGCACAACAGTTCCTCCGAACATTCTGCTTTCTACTTGAATACTAGGGATTGAGTGAAGTGCCTTGGCTTAGTAACGTTAGCTTTAGCTTGCTTTGGGCACTCACTCATACAAACATTCATTCATGCTTCAATTGTACTATAATCCGTCGGCAATCCACATATCTGCGATACATACACAATCCATACATGAACACTGCCAGTGCTTAGTCATTTAAAAGTAGAAATATGGAACTTCAACTGCAATGATACTTTGAGAGAATGGCGAGGAAATGGTGAGTAGCAGCAAGCAACTGGCGAGCTCGAAAAGAGCTCCTTCGTAAAAAAAAATAGAATGATGATAATAATAATGTTTGATATATACAAAAACCACGCTTGAATATATATGTGAATTCTATATGCAATCCTTGTTCACTTGTTTTCATAACGATTTTTAATACCCCGATTATATTACGCCACACAGTATCAGAGAAGCAATTCTCTCGATGGAGCTGGTAACTTGGTTTGTGTGAGCTTCGTGCTTTTTGTATGCATGACTGTCACATTATGGGTGCATGTATGTGATTATCAGTTGAGTTGGTTGAGAGTGTATCGGAGGGAAAGGGAACAGCAGACGGACGAAGAGAGAGAAAGAAGGAAAGAAAGAGAGAAAGAGGGTAAATGTTGCGTGTATACGTTTTCAAGCACGCAACAACACAACTGATTGTGGTGACTAGGACGCTCAGTGGGACTGGGGAATGCTTTCCATTTCTCGGAAAAAAATGAAGAGAGGGGTGCAAAGCAGCAGCCAACTCAACATACAAGCAGAACTAGAGGGAAGAACCTGCATATGAAGAAAACTATCATTATTTTCCGTCTGAGGCCAAAATTATAAGAATCTTTTGTCATGCACACGCACGGCAATATACAGAGGCGATCTGGCTTGGGAAATGGTGTAGTTTGTACTTGCATTATCAGAAAAAGAATGATGATGATGGTTGCCCATGTCTACTTTTACCTAAGTAAGCTAGGTATATTGTAAAATGCAACGTTTATGACCACGCTTGAGTGAGAGGGAGGTTGATATTTAGCATTTTTTGGGTTATGTAGGTAGACATACAGGAGAGTAGCTATACTAGTTTTACCATTTTTTTCTGTGCCTATGTTCCATGTTTTATTTCACCATCATCATAATAATGTGTCCATGTTTTATGTAACCATGAATGCATAAGGGAGGGAGAAAGTTAAGGTAAAAGCTTCAATTAGTGATAGCATCGGTCACGCCGATATGTTGAATAATATGCACTGCATACACAAGAGAATCACACTGGTCATAATCATCATGCATTTCATGTTTGTTTATATACACAATATGTATCCCATAATTTCCCTTGCTGTGCTTACTTTTTATACTTTTTGACTGAAAGAAAATTTGTGGTGCTGCCTTGCATACAAACAAGATGAAAACATAGACATGTGTACAACTAGTAATCATAATATGTCGACTTATGTGAGTACATATGCATATATGAAAACTGCGGTACAGTAAATGTCCCAGCGTTTCTACACTACCAAACTGCTCTATACACAAAAGGATCAAGACGAGGATGACGGAGAAAGAACAAAGGTATTTCCGGACACGGCGACCAAGTTTTTATAGCTGTTAGCTTCTCTAACTTGAGCTAGAGTTTATTGGGCCTTCATAAAATACTCAATTACAGAGCAAGGAGTCCTGGAGGAATATTTTTTGAACAGTTTGGTTGAACTTCTTTTTTTTACGTACATATAATGTATGTACTTATTCTCACTATTGAGATCAAAATACCCCCTTCCTGCGTTCCTTATTTATGCACTATGAATGAAATGTACATATTTTACATGGAATTTGTTGTTGTGTTGTCGTAGTCGTAACTGGTTTTTGTTGTTACATGGAAGTGCTACTGCTACATTGCCAGTGGATAAAGATGAAGGTATTGTTAAAAGGGACTAACATCTTCCTGCAACAGTTACAGTAAAACCGATCACTTCACGGAAAGACTTCGTTTTTTTAGAAAAAATCCTAACACTCTTCGCCATTCACTGCTATAGTGAAAATAGTTTAAGTAGGTACTAGATAGGTGTGCCTGTGATAAGACTCAACTTTTGTAAGTAGTTTTACAGCGTCTTCACTCCATGGCCCTTGTCGGCAGTATATCCCTTTGTATCGCCGTTTACTGCTTTCTGCATATTATGCAATTTCCGGTAGAGTTTGTTTTGTTTACAAACACATATGTTTTCTTTTTTCAACCGTTTTACTCTCGCCTCATGACATAACTATCTGAGGAAATTTTTTTATTTCCCTGAAACCTGTCATCTAGGACACCCATGCATTATTGATGGCTGGTTGGACTGTAACGGAGGAGAAAAAAAGTCTTACGAGATCAGAGGGAAGGAGACTGACTCGCAAATTATTATACGCTAAGTAACATATATCTCGTATGTATTATGCTTTTATTGCTTTTGTATTTTATACACTTTCTTCTTTACGGTGGTGAAAGGTGCATAGGCGATGAGTGGGCGAGCAGCGAGCCTACATAATAAAGTCTGTTGACTGTTGTGAAGATGACATAAACAGACTACCAGTTGACTTTAGCTTTGTTGTACCCGTTCCTGTCGTCGCATTCATGGCTTCCGAATAAGTACAGGATTGAGTGTGGAGGACGCAAATATCTCTCTGTTGTTGGTAATTCAAGAGCCCGTTTTTTTCTATATCAATTTGTCCAACTTCCTCTCGGGTTTTGTAGCTGATTTTCCATGGAAAAAATATGTTTGACGATGCCCAAGGAAGTTTCTCTAATAATGAGAAAAATACAGCTTTTTACATACCATGTCTGTATTCATAAGCAAGTCTTTTTGTAACCTGCATGCTCACATGCCAATATAAACAAGCCTGGTTCGATGGATGTGATGTGGTAGTTGTGAATTTAGCAAAAGTGTGTACCTATAAATAATATTATTGTCTTCTCACTGGAGAACATACACCATATTATACACTACTTGACTACTTTGTGCGTTTTCACGGTTAGTCGCATTTTTTCTAGTCGTTTGCGTGATGCATAATCAATGATTTTTTTGTTATTCGCAATGCGGAGGAAGATACATAAGGATGCTACCCTGAAAATTACACCAACTGTCATTCTGAAAATGCCCACTTTTCTTGCAATCAGAGACCCAAAATTATTCACACTGTAGAAATAGAAATGAAGCATTCTCCGGGTGAAGCATGAAGTGCCAACTATCACGCACAGTACCTCCATTATTTATTTCATTCACATATGATATGATATAAAATAGAATTCTAACTTTTTTGGCGCAGTGTGTCTAACTTCCTTATAACAATACCTAAAAGATTCAAATCATACAGTTGCCATAAAGCATCTTTGTCGTCTTGAAAAAAGGAAAGAAGTGTATAAAAAAAACTTCGAGTTCTCAAGTTGTTGCGATTTGTACAGTATAAATCTTGTTGCAGATAAAACGAAGTTTAGCAAATTTTTTTATCCTTTAAAAGTGTCAGCATGCATTGCTACTTATGTACGTCGTTACGTGTGACGTCGTAACATAATCTGCAATTCAAACATAAGTACTAACATCGCAAAAAAAAAAGAACAAAGCTTCATTCCTCGAGGCACGACAAGAAGGTTTATATGTTGGAGGAGAGAAATCGCAGTGGTAGTCAACTATAACTACATTTATAGACAATAGGAGAAAGTTGGAGGGAAAGAGTAAACTGGTGTACAACTGGGGAAGTCAGCGTAGCAGAGAAAGCAAGGTTACAGCTTTTGCTAGCATTATTCTGCAGCCGAAAGAAGACTTGCATTCCTGATGCTTGTAAGTTTGTAACTAAAGTGGACCACCAATTGTCAACTTTTTCATCCCTCTTTGTTGCAAAGTTTCTTTTGAGCAGCTGTTGAATTCAAAGTTTTATTTAGCTCATATGATGTATTTCTTCTGTCTATGTTTATTACTTCAATTTCAATTACACAAATTATATACTTACACGTAGGCATGCAAAATTTGTATCTTGGAAACGAATCGGGAAACTGTGGAGTTTAGTACAACAAACATGGTTATAAGATATTATTTATATACAGAAGTAAAACTGTCATTGGTTTACTTGGAAATAAATTGAGAGAAATATTATAAGAATTAGAAGCTCAGCTCTTTCTGTACCTAATTCAGAAAGTTATTGTGTAGGTAACGTTTGCAGTTGTAGCTTCTTTGCAATGGTTGCTTCATCCATGCAAGGTTTGTAGCTATTGGCATACGATGTATACTTAATTATACCATGCCTGCGTAAATAATGAATAGTTTCCGGATAAATCGCCGGTTTTCAACGATGCATTCAGGATGTTATAGTTTAGAGTGATGATGAAAGCGTAGTATGTCTTTTTATTTTAAGAACGGCTGAAGTAATGATGGGGCAACATGAGATGATGTAGTTTGCTGTTTTTCTCACTATCAGTAATGAAATGAATATTCGCTATTTTACAGAACTTTATGTTACATTGAAATGAAACCTAGTAGGGGACAAAATGTTGGTACTGAGAGGCTAATGTTGCATAAGTTCCTGATTCATAATTTTTAAATGGATGAAAGTATGAGTTTATATTGAATAGAAATTCAAGATGAGTTTTTCAAGTGTCCATAAAAGTGTATTAGGTTCTAAGGTGTAAGGCGCAGTCGCCTTTTTTATTATGGATAATCGAAAATAAGATGCAAATAAATAGTCAAAAGTAAGGCACTTCATAATTTCAGAATCAGTTTTCGCCGTAAATTCTTTACGCTTTTTTTTATTTATTTCACATGACAGGAGCGCAAACAACAACTAAAATAGAAACAGCCGTTGCTGATGCTGTCGTCATAATATCACTACAACTTTTGAACTGAGGTTTTGTTGTGAAACCATTTCAAAATGCAAGTGGTAGCTACATTAATAAAAATCTATTGTATCGAGGAATTTTTCTGAGATAATTTTTACATTAAAAATTTAGGTTCTTCAAAAATACTATTTTTACACGGAGAGGTATAGTGACGTGAGGTCACCATCATTTTCCATTTTAATGAAATAAGTTGTATAGAAGGAGAACACAGAAATCATACAGGTTTAAAAAGAAATAAAATATAATATTAGAAGCGATTTTGTCAGAAATTATACACTATTGATTTGATTGAAACCAAGAAGTAATTTTAATTTTTTGCTTTGTATATTGGGATTTTTTTGTTATGCTTCAAGTCGAGACTGAGTTTCAAACTGATTAAAATTAGCTGTAGAATTTTAATTCAGTTCAATTCAATTGCCGAACCTGTAACTAATTTTAACGCATGAATTTGTATTTTAAATCATAAACCTAAATATATAGTACTAATTATTATTGCTTATACAATGCATAAAACGTTATACAAGTATTTATAGGAACAAAACACAGGCTGTAATATAACTGAATAAATCAAAGATTAGCCCCTAAATGCAACAACACCACTGCTACTGATCGACATTCAACTCTTTGAAATAAGAGTGCCTAAAGGACACATTACTTGGCCCAGTTCATTTAAAACAGCGTAGTGTCCATTGTATTTTGCATGGGAATTCATTATTTTGTAACATGGCAGCTGAAGGGTAGGAGTACTTATGATTTTTAAGTTATTGTAATGTGAATGTGATGTCTGTATAGTTTTACATTCGGGAATAAAATATATATAATATTAATATCGCGATGAATGCGTTCAATTTAATCTACTTTACTTTACGGATATACTATACAACTGTATTTCTATGTATATAACATTATTATGTATAGAATTGAACCGCTGAGAAAATATCGAGTGTTTAAATTCTTACCACAGAAATACTAACTCAGTACTTAGTTGCATTCCTGCCATTTCAATTAATTACCTAAATTTAACATATTTTGAGTCTTCCGTGTACATATACCACTTTGTTAATACGTTTCACAAAAGGTTCTAGAGCGAACATAATCTTCAAAATCATGTCTTCACGAATCTATCTTTGCATTTTCAATTTGTCTCATTCTGGTCTATTGTAGTTATACAATTTTTAATTATCAGTAAAAACAAAATTAACTTTCACAAAATGTTTTGGATTCATCATATTGTGATCAGTCAAATTGCTAGTAATAATTTTATGCTGAATAAATTGGATTGAGGGTTTGGTTACGTTGTGAAACCTTCCGTAAACATTTTCTTACATACCATTAGAAATTAATATTATGCCTATAAGATAAAATATTATTTACGGTTTTCTAAATATAAATTCAGTCAACATTAACTAGCTATTCGGTGGAAAGAGGAGTACCACACTGATGTCTGATGCTAACAATGAGTAATTTCCATTAACTCAAACTGTGATACCTCGTGAATTCCTTTCAATTCTCCATCTCCTGAAGCGTATTTTTCTTCCAAAAATGTAGAAAAAATGAAGATCTTGAAGTGTCGTTAGTTTTTGAGAGATCTGGGTGACCTATCAGGAAGACTCGACTGAGGAATTTGTTATTTTGGGTGTGCGTGATTTCGATGATTCTCAATTTCTAGTTGAATAATTATATTCTGATTTTATGGCGGTCAGACTTAATAATCCAATTGGATTTCAGTTTTAACTTCCACTTTGGGCTCTAACTTAACAGCATCTGTATCGAAATCTAACACTAATAATTTTGTCTCCTCGGTGCCATTCCGACTTCCAACAGCGCATACGAGCTTGGTCTCGGACGCTCGAATCCTCCATACAACTCCGCCACTTCCTCCACTGCTTAAAGATACTAGATTCCGGACAAAATCCCCTACAAGATTTAAAAATGCATTACGCATTACATTACAGTATGCTGAACTGAATTCGAAGGACAAATGTAAAATAACATGCACGTTTTGAAAATGTCTTACCAGTTCTGACATCCCACAGTTTGACGGTTCCATCATCGGAAGACGTTATAACAAATTTGTTAATTAGTTGAAGACAAGTTACTGCACTTAGGTGCTTATTAGGTCCTGTAACATTCGTATGATCATATTAGTAATTAATTACGATAGAACACTATTCTATCCTAATGATATTAATTATTTATTGTAATTAACTGCAAGTTGTATTGCTTACCTGTTAAAGTAAGAAGGCACTGGCCCGTAGAAATATCCCAGATTTTAACAGTGGAGTCCGCGTTTCCTGAAACGAGCAGATTGTCTCGCAATTCCATACCAGATGTTAAACTCTGATGTCCCATCAAAGTATGTTTGCAGGCACCAGTTTCTACATCCCAAACCCTTATACTAGTGTCTAATGAGCCACTAACGACGTGGATTCCGTCAAACTATTTGTTCATGCAAAGAGAGGTCAGACGTTAATGCAATATGTCCCTAATGTATATTAACTAGTTGATTAAAAAGATAATATTCAGCTTATAAAACTGTTCAAGAACAAACCTGCAAAGAATAAACCCTGTTAGTGTGACCGGACAACTGATGCAGACATTCTTCACGCTCTGGATCCCAAATTCGAACCATGTAGTCATACGCTCCTGATACCACAAGGTGTCCATTGTACTGCACGCATCTAACCGCCGCCATATGGCCAACCAATACATGTAGACATTCGCCAGTTTCAACATCCCACATACGAAGCGTAGCGTCCCTTGAACCACTTACAACCCTGAAAGATTCGAAATTAAAATAGTATGGTTAAGTAACAATAAAAGAAGACATCATCAAACAACAAAGAAGGAAAGATGAAGTTTAAAGGTAATACATAATATGAATAGACAGAATCGAAAATTGCCAAAGCTTACTTCTTTCCATGAAGGTGCATGCAACGAACGGTGGAAGTATGCCCGTACAAAGTATGAAGACATTGACCGGTTTCAGCATTCCAAACACGTAGAGTGCGGTCAGTGCTGCCTGATACTATAGTTGTACCTGACATTTGAGATGACCATACTCCACCCGTGTGCCCCAACAGGGTGCGAAGGCATTTTCCCGTGTTTGCTGACCAAACCTTAAGTGTATTGTCATCTGAACCAGACACAATTCTGTGGAGAAGAAATACTTGGTGTTAAATGGTTAAATCTGGGATGAAGAGCTGCCAATATGGTAGCATTCCATCACATACACCTTTATTATAAGTTTTTGCATAGTACCTGCTTCCAGAGAATTGCAAACACGTAATTACGTGGTCATCATGACCTTTTAAAACCTTGTGGTCTCGGGTGTCCTTACGCTTCCAGTTCATTTCCACGTAATGTTGCTTCATAAACGCAGCCTTCCACCGCGTGTTAGGAACATCCAAGTTACATGCTGCCGACGTATGTGCATTTGTATTGTTACGATTCCTTCTGTGCACCCTATTAGACATGGCACTAAAATATCCTATTCCAGCCTCTTTGCATTTCTCACGCCACAGCAGATTGTCATCTGCTAAGATTCTCCAGTATTTGCAAGTTTGTGCAGCGCGTAAAAGATCTCGAGGGTCCAAAAATGATAAAACATAAAGTGCGAGCTACAAAAAAAAAAACAGTAAGTTAGCAAAGCATTGTCAGCAGCATTTTTGAGTTTCATTTACTCAGCTAGTACTAGTATACACTATATAGCATTCATATTGAAAATTTAAATTATTGTTACTTACTTCCTTTGGTAGCAGAGATATGAAATCACGTTGAAACTGCGGTTCGATTATTTGCATCATGTGACGCACTTGTGTGGCCTCACAAAGTCCTATCAGTTCTGTAATAGCCATCAGTCGTTCCGGGTGACTCCAACCCTGAAATATTCAATAATGACATCATTTAGTACTAGTTGTAGTTTGAAATGTAATTTGGTATCATTGAATGATTGAAAAGGAAAATTGTACCGAAAAAATTTGCAGCCAATCTCCCATGCGTGGTGGTGGGTGGGTCTTAGAGGGAATAATTGACCTAATGGTACTTCCGCTAGGGACGGAGGAACAAGCTTCACCATAGGTTTCTTCGACATGATAAGAGTAAGGGCTGCCTTGTCTTATATCAAAAATCTCTTCTCTGGTCTCCATGAACTCGTCTTCTGGACTATCCAGTTGTTGGTCAGTCTGGTCTATCAAGACACCGCCACTTCCAGAAAACCTACAAAGAAATAATTTAATAATAAAAGAAGTGGTTTTCTTAGAAATTATTGGTTTTTAATAAAGAAAAGTTGTCATAGATACTGAAATTCCTTTTATGAGACTTTTTTATGTTTTACGCTGCATTAATAAGAGTGGAATTAGGGAAGATGTTATAGTTATGACTCTATGACTATGACTCGCTGTGACTTGTGAAGAATTAAACAATACCTTTGAGGTCCAGACATGAGCTGCTTAAACATTTCCCTTAACCTTAACATTGGATCAGTGTGATCGTTTATATGTGAGCACTGATGACTATGATTTAAAATTAATTCATTCGACTGCAACCTCCCTTCTGCTAGGGCATGACAAAGTTCCATAATAAAATAATTAATAATATATATCAACTAATGTAAAAGCACCAACAATCAAAATGATGCGTGAGTGGTCTGGGGGAGGTGGAATACGAAAGAATCACGATTTATTACTAATTCGATATATCTCATATCATTGTGTGCAACTTGCTCAGTTTAAGATAATAATCCTATATTCTACTACCTAATTTAACTACAATAATGAAAATACCTATCATGAATAAAATTTGAAATATTTAAGATTTTATCGATATCCTTGTTGCTTTATGCCCACTGTATTTTATATTTTCTTAATCAGAGATTCTTCTACTTGGATGTTAGTATCCATGACCCCCAAGACTAAAACTCGAAAACAATATTATATTACTTTCAGATCCGAAGCACAGTCAAAGACTGAAGACTAGTCGAACGAATCCAGAAAGAAACAGCTTACAAAAGTGTTTTTGAAGAAATGATATATATTTATGCTCATTGTGCGGATTTGCCAAGGTCCTGTGCCTTATCGCTTTATGCAAATTTGCACTATTAGATGGTACATGGCTTCTAAGAACTTTGCATTTCTTGCCAGAATTGATAAATATTTTTAGAAGTTATTCGTCTTCAGTCAGTCAGTAAAGTCAATCTATTGACTATAGTGAAATCTTTCTTGCTCCAGACGCGAGTTTCACAAGATTTTGAAGGAAATCTTACCAGATAAATAAAGCAAAAAGATCGCATACGTGGCATATCAACATCAACTACTATCACCATTATTATCTCAATTATGCACCAACATTTAGATTCTATTGATTCTTGGCTCCATTGTTCATAAATGTGTAGTGGTAGCTATTTTCAAAATATCCGTTAGTACAGCAGTCGTCAAAGAACTGAATCGCCAGTTAATGAAATCAATTTGGAAAATACTTATTCCTTTCTTCCATTCAGTTACAAGATCTCCTTCAGCTAAACTTTTGACTTTAGCTATTTACTTACCCAGATGCCATGTTCGGTCGTAATCTAAGTTTTTAACTTCTGTTGTACTATATTCTACCTAGTACGAGTTTAAAAACAATTGAACTAGTCTTCTAAACTTCTTACATCTCCCATTGACCTTTTACATTCCTGCTAACCCCACTTTCAAGAATCAACACTAACTGAACACTATCGTCTCATTTGCCAAGCAACTATCTGCCGTATTCGATACTCACAAACAAAACTATAAACTTTGAAAGCAATGACAAATCATGATTCCTGGAGCTATTTATTTTCATCCTACCTAATTTGCATGTTCATGGAAGGAATGATCAAGTGGAGACTTTTCCTGTCTCAATCTCTCTGTTTCTGCCGGTGTAGGTATACTTTGTCCTTTCTAAGTCTTCACTTGTAGCTTGTTGATTGAATTTTTCACTTTACATAATTTTCATCCTTATGATGACCATCCCCCAAATAACAATGCCAAAAGTCAAGACGTGTTTCGTCTTGGTTCGTCTTTCATTATCCCATGCCACTTGTTTGATCTGAACTATGGAACATGCAACATGACAACGAACGACGCGTCGTCGTCGGCGTCTATTGCCTTGCCCTGTAACATGAACATGTCTCGACTCCTTTGGAATAACCTTTGTTTCCTAATTGTTGATTCGATTCATTTGACTATAGCATTCAATCCTATGTCCAATTGCCACTGCCATACGGACGGACACGGACACGATGAGTATTACATTTTAGACATTAGAAGCGTTCTCTCGTTCAAAAGAGGTTCATGAATCGTGCCATGCTCACACATAAATGCAATGCAAAGGTCAAGGAGGGACATCGGCATTCGACGCATGTTGACGAAAGATAGAGGAGACAAAGAGACAAAGTAAAGGAAAGAGAAACGGTGCTAGCTGAGCGGGATTCTTGAATTCTTGAGAAAGTCAACATTCGATTTGGTTGTGTGCTGTGTTGTTACGCACCGGCACAACTAGTGTTGGGTTTAGTAGTTGGGA
>JAQIXW010000571.1:0-27949 GCA_034700685.1 Willowsia buskii
CTAATGAGTTAGAGCACATTAATCCATACATGCATTTAAAAATTGTCAAAATTTTTATTACTACACAGCAAATTTATTTTCATGCTAAAAACATGATCATGGAGAAAAGATGAAAGATACCCTTTGACATTTTTATTAGCATGCAGAAATTTAGAAAGAAAGCTTTCATGAAATCAATGCGCGCTCATTGCTGTCAATTTTACTATGTTACATTGCATAATCAGGCAATTATTGCCTTATACTCCCTATTGAAGTCGTAGCTAGTACTTCAATCGTTGCGTTTTTCGTTTTTAATGATTGTTTCTCCCTTGTTCCACACTTTAACAAGAATAAGAAGGCAAGATTGGCGTTCTATCTACCTGACTTGAATCTGAAACAAGAAACTTCCATTTCTGTCAATCAGTAAGCTCAATGTTCTGATTGCGCTCTGTAATGCACTGGATTTGGAAAACAAGAAAAGAAATGCAGCAAATGTATCCTAATAATTTGCATTGTCTAAAGCTAATGTTTTTTATCTTTATGTTTTACCAAATTTTTTACTTTTTGAGTTGGAATTTAGAGCTTTATCCAAGCACGCGTGTTCAATAGAATATACCTATATCCATGATACACTCTATTCTATTGACTATCTCGACTTCATAACTTAAGTGTTCGATTAGTGAATGGATAATTGGTTTTGACTACTATTGCTATTATAAACCAACGAGCTCAAGTGAAACAAAGTAAAGTAGCCATTATCTAGACTTGAAACAAAGCCATTAAAGAGGCACGTGTGCGGTCATTATCTTGAATGAATGCTTGTAAGTTTAACTGCATACAATTCATTCATAAATTGATCCTCAGTCAAGAAAACTATTTTCATACACTGAACATTCGGTAAATTGTGATGTAACGTTTTGAAGTATTTTAAATATTGGCATGTCAGTCAAAGCCACCTGCCACTCTGATTACGTCTATATTATATCGGATTAAGGTACCGATTTTGAAATAAATAAATACATAAATAAATTTAGGCCTTTACGACAACCCCTCGTCAAAAAGTATGTTCAAATGCTAGATGTTCAACAATCTCAGTCAAGTATTCGTGGCACTAGTAATTAAGCAATCAAAACCTAACTCATGAATAAACAAGAGGGAAATGCGACATATACTTATTAGTATTAACATATTTGCACGACTTGTTTATGTCTAGTTAAGTATTTCCTTAGATTTACACGAAAACTATAAATTAGCATAACATTTTTAGTAGAAAGGCGTCAGATGAAACCTTCATCTTTATTCATTATTCTGCACGCGTCGCTGTTTCCCAACGGTATTTACCAATGACTGATTTGCTAAACTTAGTAAGTGTCGCTTGTATGTATAAATAAAAATCATACATTCAACATTTAAAGAGTTAAATTAGCGAAGCGCTTGTGCCAAGATTTTGGATTCTGCTGGGTCGTAGTAGAATTGGAATCAGTAATGTCTCCCGTATTCCTTCATTCCATTTTCCGTTCATTGATCTACATCCGACAGACATGATAAATGCAACAATAGTTATATGCTTTCTATGAATCACAGGAGGTTATACACACCAACCATACTTGGAAGATCTAAAATTGGAACTGGTAAAAACTGCTGATACGAGATACAATAATGATTCCAAATTACCTGTGTGCAAAAGAGTTAATGAAATAGTATTCATGAATCATGAATTATTTATTCCGTCTCATTCAATTGTTCTCATAGACTCTGAGATTACCATATTGGTTAGAATATTATCCACTAATTTCATTATATTAGGTACTTGAGAAAGTAGCGTGTTGTATACATATTAATGGTTAAAATACGTTATTTTGCTTTACTGAAAGCCGCATGAAAATAAGCCATTCATTGGTTCCACGTATTGATCAACATGGCGTCTGGCAACTGCTTAATTTCTTATTACGCTATCCAAAATTTACGCCAGAATTAGTACAAAGAAACAAAGAAAGTGTGATATTTGTAAGTAACAAATTAAGGTTGCGTAACTGCTACTGCTGTATTGAGTTTTCTTTGGGGCAACCTGTGACCTGGTCTGATCTTTTTCTAGTATGTAGTACAAATAATATGTATAGTGTAATAAAAATTACAATATGTGCTATTTGCTATATAGTCGTCGTCATATTGTTATGTTTGTATTTTGCAGGTTGATTTTGCTTCTTTACCATTAATTACAATTAAGCAATTTTCTTATGAGTTACTAGAGGGTATTAATAGACAGTCATTACGGTTTGGGATCCCTAGCCGTCTTTCTTAATGATGAAATGCATTATCATTTAACGTATGTATGTATGTGTAGTTTGAATTATAAAGCATTGCTCCAACGGGTAGGCTTATCGGTATATGTCGTGGGCCTTTTGTTTTGCTTGAACCACATTATTGTACTTTTACAGACACCAAGAAACCCAAGATTCAAAAATGCGAAAAAGAAAGTTACATTACATTAATAGAATGTCTAAAGTTTTCCATCCAGTACCCCTTCTCAACTCTTAGTACTCCTGTTTATAAATATGTCGTCCATCTAACTTAACAAGCAGTTGGCAAAGTGTTTCCAATAGACTCCAATACCCACTTTTCAATTGGCTTTAAACCAGTTTATGAAAGATTGAGGCATAAAACTTTATACAAAATCAGATGCAAAGTTAATTTATTGCAACAGTAGGACTGAACTCCGAGATAATTAAGTCAGACCAGTCTTTGTCTTATTATTTTCCTTAAGACTTTAATAGACCTCTGACATTCTCACATTATCCCTAAAAGACCATTACCTACGTTGATGACCCACCACTTGCATCTTTCACATCGCATCTCCTTGCACAATAAGCTTCGACTCATCTCTAGAACAGGTGCCTACTTTTGTACTTTCCAAAGAAAAGGCGTTTTCAGCTAACACCAGTCGCTATCAACTTCGTGTATCATTATTGTTATACAGTAGGATCGGGTATAACACATATTACTATAAGATATTCAGTATTCAGCAGAAGGAAACGAATCACTACCACTTGCATCTTCGTGGAGGAGCAGCAGGTTGCCGAGGACGTTGTTTAAAAAACTGGCCATCATCATTGTCATTATTATCATCATCTCAAATGCACTGACTTGATGTATGAGCTGTATAGAATTAATATCACTTGTGTTATTATGTAATCTGAATGTCCTAAGAAAGCAAAGAAACAAGATATATGCCTTTCTATTTCAATGTACTTTTTTCATAGAAAAAAGGCTCCACTGCTTTCCAAGCTTAGTTTTAGTTAACTGAAAAATCACTGTCATTTTACAGCACAGCCATTATTATTCCTTTTATCTCTTTCTGAAGACGCTTACTAATATAATTTCCATCACATCATCATCATTGTGAATGCATAGAAGAACAGAGCTCCCGCAGACTTTTTACGTTTTGTTTTTCTCCTTTTTTCTTCTCTCCTCCCGTTTTTATTGTTCTACTGGTACTACACACGCATGTATAAATTTAATATAATGTAATCAAAGAAGACAAAAAGTCTTGGATTTTGTTGCAGGTTGTAGATGAGATGAGCAGTAAAAGTCGAAACACTGTAAGCTATTAGCATGTTTAATTTTTAAATCCTCACCACCACACTTCCCTATATTTTGGCTGTAAATCGCATAATATGCTGTTGCTCTGAACTAAAGTACCAAGTACCTCTTCTCTTCTTTTCATACGTAAAACACAGCTTTTCACAACCGTTTTAGTAATCGTTCTTTTTACGCTTACTCCTTGTTTGTATTGTTATGGCCATTAACTTTTCTCGAATAGGAATATTATATGTGGAGCAATGTTTCTTATCATCGTAAAACTTCAATCACTGTATCAAGTAGCTAATTTCGTTTAGTGGGCATATTTATTTTTATGGGGATATGATTACCTTGATTTTGACTGCTGGAGTTCAAAATGAACTCAAGGGATGGGTAATCGTAGTTGTGAGTTGTGATGTCTTTTGTTTCACAGAATTTATGCATGTACTTCTGGTCAGATACTGCTAGCACATAAAAAGATAAAACTGTCTGATAATATAATAATGTCTGAAGATATAGTTTTTGTCTCGATTTTATGAGAACTGCAATGCATAGGAAGCGAAGAGAAGGATTATTGCATTCAATTTATATCAAGAAACATCCTTATGTTGCTTTCATTCACGGACAGATAGGTAAACACGAACATCTATAACTCTAGTAGACAAATGTGGAGTATAAAATCAAGACAGACGGCGGTCCCTGCACAAATGAAAGAAACCAACAGAATAAAGATCATACACTACCTACCACCTGTTTTCCATTCTCGATTCTTGAATCAAATGCTTGCATGTCTTATAGGAGATATGTTTTTATTATGAGAATGTTTAAAGGCATTGGAGAAGGCAGATTTAATTTTACAAGATATCAAGAGCTTCTGCACTTTACTTATATTTTTATGAAATCCAAATGAGAATGATGAGCTGATAAAGCTGATCAATTCGAAACAGCAGGAAGCGAAACGGCAATCAGATAATAGGCGAAATTTGTAGGTATAACATTGTAATTTACAATCATATTTATTTACACAATAATACATGAATTTAATCCAACGTTTAGTGTAGCATAAAATCAAAATGAATTCGGCTTCCTAAAAACCCATTCTATCGATATGGATTTATATCTAGGTACTTTGGTTTAAAATATGTATATAACAACATGCCCTTTCAATTGAACATTGCATTAGGCCCAACCTACAGTAATATAAAATACAATACCAAGAACTTAAATATGCCATGTATTAATTTCTAATTTTTTGGAATCACTAATGTGGCTATCGTCAATACTTGAAACAAAACAGACAAACTGTAATATAAGACATTAAAGATGAAACAGCATCTAGCTCGGAGAAAGCAAACATCAAAATGATAACATATATTATGGTGATATAAACCTACCTTCAGCTTCGTTTGCTGTTCACGATGCCCCATGCAGCAAACTCAAATGAAAAGGTGCTATACATACTCGTACAGCTATTACATTGGAACTGCTAGCTGACTCATTCAAATTCAGTGAAATATAGAATAAGCAATTTCAAGAACCGAGTAAGTGTATAGACAAACTACATAAAATAATTTTACACTTACTAATTTTCCTTGCTCCTTAACAAATTATGCTTCTTCTCAACAGAACAAATTACAGGATAGGATATACAAGGAGCCGTAAAAATAAATGGGAATTGGGAACTTCTAGAGAAAAGTACATTTCATATAGATGGACACCAGGACAAAACTAGTAGTATACGTTCATGTTATGTTGAATGCAATTGAAATGTAGTGGTGTAGTGTAGAATCACAGTTTGCAGTTTCTGGACGATATTGTATAATGAGTGCCTAAAGAAGAGCGAGCGAGACTCGAGTCTTGGAGTCAGAGAGCTCATTTTTAGAAAATTACTCTGTATGTAACTTGGTACCATTGTTTGATCACATTAAATGACTTGCGCGGGGAGATGTTTCATGTTTTTTGCTTTCCATCATCCCCATTATCATGATTTTTGGTGGCTGCACGTGAACCCCACAAGACCAGTGTGTTTACATTAAAATCAAAGTGTTGCATTACAACCATTGCCTGCCAACTTCATCCTTAGTTCACACAACATTTTTTTACATACAATTTAAGGTACTTTCAAAATTGTATGTACTCATAATGCAAAATATAAAAGTAGTGTTTTTCATATATGTTCAGTATAGAAACAGACATGCAGGACAATGAGCCCTCTTCCTCCTTTTAGTAAGTCTTTTCAAGCACGCAATCATCACCAAAACTTGAAGCCTTCAACGCTATACGTAGCAGCGACAGCGTGCCTGCATCCCTTGTCATTGGTGTAAGAAAAGTAGGACTGCTGCTGGATCTGGAGGAACAATAAAAAAAGAAAGTGATAAACGAAACATGACACCGCATGCACACATATTCTTACTTGTAAACTTGAGATACCTACTTCATAATATTAGTTCATATACTTAATTGCATACATTATAATGTACCACGCATATAATAAAACGCATACTGCGCTACAAAATATCTGGTTAACATTCAGTTCATACTATGCATATATCTATCAAGTTGGAATTGAAAATGATCAATTGTGTGTTGAAGACAACTTACAACCAGTTATGTTTGAGTTGTGTACTAAACTAACTGTTGTACTTTATTAACTAAGTTAACTAAGCTGGTAGTTGGTTTAGCAGCACGTTTCAGCAGGTTGAATTTAGGTATGCCTATCTTCATTGATTCGTAACTTAATTAGAATGCATCTCTGCAAACCATGAAACCATAATATTCTATAAAGTACATATCAATATTAAATGACACTGTAAATAATAAAGATTATGAAAAGGTAACATGGAATATTTAATTTTTTATACTACATATATCATTGATCATATCAATGTATAATCGTTACATATAAAGGCAGTAGAGTAGGCAGGCATGCTACACAATGTGTAGTTATCCATGCATCGTTTGTAAGCGCTACAAATTTTCCAACAAAATCAGTGGCAGTACTTGTGTACCCTTCGGTTTGGTATACTAAAAATATTCCCTATATGCCGTTGGAATGAACGATGCTCATCTTACGATGCGCGGGTGTTGTCGTCTCAGAGGAAAGAAAGGGTGGTTTAACTTGATACCCTTGGGTTAAACACAAACAGGCTATTCATTCGCTTTTCATGACTTGAATCCAGTTGAAGTCATATACCCTAGTCTTTGTCCAATGTTTTCAAGTTTCCAGTATAACTGTGTTAAAGTCTCATCATCATTCTCCTAACCTTAAAAATTATATCTTGTACATAAAAGGGGCTTCATAAGTTTTTTCATAAAAATATAAGAACAAATCTTGATCATCAATGTTACGATGATAATTCACTTTTCAAGAAGCTTTTAATAATACGCATATAGGGATTTTATCAAAAGAATCTTAAATTCGGGCATACATATGTATATTGCAGTCTTTCACTGTATAATTATGATTGCGCAAACTAAACTAAGAATTAAAGGTGCAAAAACTCGGATCTTTGATAATGATGATTCAGGATAAACTTCTGCAAGGATTATTACAATTCTGGTTAAATCATCATGAAAAATCATCGTCATTATCTCACGATATGTATAAAATTATAGCTCGTTTCATGTGGACTGTACACCTGCATACTAGAGCATGATCAACTATCATTTCATTAGCTATTCCATTTAGGTCGCATGGATGGCTTGAGTAAAATCGGTTGCAGGAATAGTAATGATAAGAATTGAAAATCATCATCGAAGAGCAAAATATAAGCCTTGCTTGAGGCAACGTAAATGATGTTTTGTAGCCAGCCAGTCTAGCATTGATAGCCCTTAAGATATATTATTATTACTACGATTTGTATTAGGAAGAGGAACGAGAAATGGAAATAAGACGGATTGGATTAAGGCGGGTTCAACCCCCAACGGTCCAGTAAAAGTTGTTGTTTGCGTTGTTCTTTGGGTTGGAAAAATATGATCATCTATATACGCATGCATTCTATATCTGCGCAGTTGCACATCAGCCTTCTTAACATATATTTTAGCCTAAGGAAATGCATAAAGGAAGCATGATGGTCAGAGTAAAAATCATGCTGAACAACAGGTTGTTGCCGCGTTGTCTGTAGTCTGAACTTTTCTTAGAAGAAACATAAAAGGTAACAAAAACCTGGAAAAGTACAAGGCCATGGCCGGTTGTTCGGAACAAGGCACTTGTCGCTTCTCTCGCTTTTGTATGAACCATGTCTACACATTATTTGACTTGACGCGTTAAGGGTAGTTCTGAGACTTGACTTGGCAGCAGTATTACATTGAGCTGAGAAAGAACAGGCTACCATCCCTTCGCTGGAACTGGAAAGCAGCAAGAGTTTTTACTTACCTCTTATCCATTGCTCGGTTGTACAAAAACAGGGCTAATTCTCATACAAAGTTTCTTAAGACAATTGGTCAGTAGACCCTTTTATCATCATTATTTCCAGTTGGCTGTTTCGTGTAAGAATAGAATTATTGTTTGGATGAGACGGGACTAGTTACATCATTTTCTCTCTTCGTTTTCAAATAAAATGACTCTTATATGGTTAGCCATTAGCTATTAGCTATATACGCGTTGCATAATGCTGCCTTTCTCACGATGCTTTTTTTCGCTTGACTGCTCTTGACATTGCCTCATTTTTAAATCGGAGATTGAATTTGAATCTTTCAGCGTTTGTTTTATTGTAAGATTTTCATGTATTCTTTTGCATCTATCTGCCTTCATGTCGTTTATGCTTTCGTAAAATGAAGATTAATAAAAACTCGCGTCTGTATAAGCGCTCTTGACCAACAAGGTATATGCAAGTTGTCAGTATATAAATGATATTTATTTATAAGCTTCACTCACATTCACATTCAAAATGAACGTCCACCTTGCAGTCGATGGTTTGTTTTGTAATGATGATGATGATGCAGTACCCTGTTTTCTTTTCCTTTGAAGACGTGACTCTGATTCTAAAAATCAACTCATTCATTCTACCCCCATTTAAACATTGTTATTATCGTCATCATCATCATTTCTTTCTTCATTATTGCTGTTCCCTCTGGCTGGATATGGATGGCGAGTAGGCAGGCAGCACACACATCTGAAAATAAGATCTGATTGCATTGGATAAAGTGCAATAGGATAGATTCAGTCACAGAAAATGAATTACATCAATTCCCTCTGTCCAGAAGAAGAAATAATCAAAAAGGGTGAAGAGCAAAGAATAATATAGTCAGCAAAAAACCACGAACAGACGATCGGACGGGCGAGTGATGCAGCGCAACAGTTGTAACAAACAACCACCAAGACGATCAGCAGCAGCAGAAGCGATGAGTCTATGAAATAAGAAAGCATCATACATAAAAAACACAACGCACCAGAGCACACATGCAAGAAATGTATAATTGTATTGGTGTAAAAAGAAAACTTATAATATTATGCGTCTCTTGGAACTGTTTATAAAAAGGAGAAGATGGATAACAGACAAGTTGAAAAATAATCTATTCAATTCAGATTTGTACTGGATCTCGTCGTCCTCTCTCTCTCTCTATTTCATGGACAGGCAACGTGTTACGCATCATCATTCACGGTTACATACGCATAATAATATTCAATCACAGTCGTTATTATCAACATGAGTCTATTTTTTGTTGGATCCTTCACCAGCAGCCAAAAAGTGAAAAGCTAATAAGTTTATGCCCGTCATTATCATCATCGTCTGTTTCGTTTTCAAACGAACCACGAAACAAAGTCTATGGATGGATGGATGGACAGTGTGATGGTACCTGCTGTTGCATCACTAATAAAATAGTGGTTGGTGTTTTATATAAATAAAAGTAATATGGGAGCAGAATCATATATAGTAAACTACATACGCTATATATTGACGCATGTTGCACATTATCATTATTGAAAAAGTTACTTTTATCTATCATGTCAATCCAGGCAAAAAAAGTCATCATGCATTTGCATCATCGTTATCATCAGCAGCAATAAAATTACTACCTCTCTTTAGCTTTGTCATTACTGCAAACACACTTCCTTCCTATTTTTCTTTCCATGATGATATGACGTCTGCATCTACCAGTCAGTCCAGAGTTTGCTTGTGACGTTTCATCATGGATGATGCACCACGCACGGATATATTTTGACGCATGAAATTTACACAAGTTTACAATAAGACGGTTTCTAAACTTTTGATGACTCGAACATTTTCAAAAACCGTGTTGCATTAGAAGCGTTATAAGCGTCAACGACAAAATAAAAATCAAAATGTTCGACACGCAAAAAAAAACTGGCATGGTAAGTTTAGTCCTAGGTTTATTATACATTATACATATAATTGGATGTGCCTGGACAAGTGAAATGGTCGATTTCGCTCATAATGAAAAAAGGTGGCCGTGACTGTTGACAAACTATAAAGTGTGGTTTCACATGCGTTTGTAATTTTAGAAGTCAGAAAAACCACCACTGCACATCTAGAGTTCCGTAATGTTGTCCCCTGTTGCCTTTTTCAGCGTGAATAATAAAGGTTACTTCATCCAACAATAAGCTCATTTCAGTATCATCATTTAGCAAGCCCTAGCTCCATTATTGCACCTGTAGGTTGTAAGTTAGCGGACGGATCTTAATGGTAGTACACACATTACGCATTATTTTTTGTTGGCCAACGACAATATTATTTTTGTTCATGGATATTATATGTGGTTGAGTTCGTGTAAAATTATTAAACCTGAAATATAATGATGAAACTTCAAAAGATATACAAGAAAAGCAGGACAAAAGAGTGAATATATGTAGAAAAAAAGAAGCGATATGATATGAAATTGTGTGAAGACCCGAAATTATAATGGAAAACTCTTTGGTAATCTCAATATCCATGATGTGGCGTGTTATCCTTTACTCATGTTTTTTTCAGCGGTGGTGCACTTTACTGCTGCTGACATCGGTCCTCCCTCGACTCAACATGACTCTTAACTAGATGATGGCATTAAAATGAAATAATATTTTACGGATGGTGTTACGCTGGTTGGTCGTACTGTACTGTTTTTGATGGTAGTTGCTGCGTGGAAAATGGACTGTGGTCCACATGGCCTTTATCACCAATTTTACTACCCTATTTGCATTTTACAACTACATATTACCTACCATTCTTGTCACGTTATATAATCACGTATGTTGTAGTTCTCTTTCTAACAACACTGTTCACTACTTACCATTAGTGATAGAAAGAAAAGTAGTAAAGGGGTATATTTTGTATGTGTTGTACATTACGCTTCGATTTTTCTCTCTCTTTGTCTGTCTTTCTATCTCAAACACTATATATTCCTCATAATTTTGTTTTTGTGAGAATGTTTAATAAGAGGTAACGTGTGTTCAAAGGAGTTAAAGAGTAGAATATGGTTTTGAGATCAAATGTAGTGATAAGAGAGATGAGATGCAACTTCTTCATTTGACTCTTCACTTTTGACAACCAGAAACCAAGTTCATGAACAAAAAACTTTTTACTGGATCGTACATGTTTACTACTTACTCATGTTTTTTGGGCTGAAAGTTTCAAGTTTCTTGTTATTACAATTACGCACTCTGGAAAAAATATGATATTGTTCCTCGTCTCATCTGTCATTATTGTTATTATTATGAACACATGCAAGTAATATGATTGTTATTTCATCGGGGGCAGCTCTTGATATTACTTACCTAAGTACACTACGCACATTATGCATTTTTTCCACTTTGCTGGATAGGCAGACAGTATCATCGCACAAAAATTATACTTCATTTACAACTTTAAGATAGATCATCATTAGAACTGCACTCAAGAATTGAATCTTTTTAAGATAATGATTTGAAACTATGACTAAAGCATTATTGCAATACTGGCTTTGAATTTTTCATCAATTTACTAGACCTAAAAGTTTGAGATCACTAATTTTTGAAAATGGAGAAAGCAATTGACACTTGAGGGTCTAAAACACAATTGGAAAATCACGAATTTAAAATAATTATTGCTTGGATGAATATTTCATTTGTTTACCTTTGGCATATATGTATGTTTTCATGGATGAATAAGTTGTGCTTTATACAGGGTGATAAAAGTGAACATAGATTTTACCTGCAGATTTTTATTAATGTAAATACATATACAGAGGACATATGTTATATTATATTAAGTATGCATATACGCGTATTTATACTCATCATTATATTACTTTACGATGCAATAATGGAACACAACATTGTGCTGTCAGCAATTACAGTGAAGTGAGTAACTGATGGTGGTGAGTGAACAAAATCTTCAGTAAGACTAAACCAAAGGAGAACTAATGGCCATAATAAAGGTCCAGAAAAGAACGAAACGAAATAATAGCTCTATAATCAGAATCGTTACACTTGCACATACACCATTTTATATACCTTGGTATAAATCTTTGGAAAAAAAGTCGTGCTGGATATGAAATGAGAAAGTAACCTTAACTTACCCCTTCGAAAAGTTGCATTGTAAGCTCAGCAATAGCAGAAGGATCGTGTTTTTTGTTAATGTTTTTTCTTCTTCTTAGAATCTAATGTCCGTGTAGTTTGTCCGTGCTCCATACGAAGCGTTATATTGAATTATGCTATGCCAGATACATTCATCTCATCATGGAGCATAGACGAAACCATATCATGCATAATGCATTACTATTATTACAATTACTATTATTGCACTGCCGCACTACTCACATTACGCTCTGTGGTGGAGGAGTATAGTAGTATTTTTTTATTTGGACGCTCGCTGTATAAAGTGGTGTTGAATTAAAGCTTAGTTAGTTCTTCACCACGAAAATAGTTACGTTGTAAAAGTTGAAATATACTCAGATGAACGAACCATTTTATCTATCGTGGTCTTGGCTGTAATCGTGAGTCCATTTTATACTATGAATATGTATAAGATGCAGTTAAAGTTGCAGAGAGATGTATTTTGGTTAATAGCCAGTAAGAGAAAGAGAGAAGTAAGCGGTAATGATTTTTTTGTGAGCCAAACTGATTGTATTGTGTTTGAGAGAGTGAGAGAAGGTTTCTGATTTTTGAACACCTGTGGACTTTTTAAGTCTTGTTTTTGGAACTGGAGAAGAAAAGAAGGAAACAGGTAGCTGTTAATGCAACGCTTTTTTGCTGCATCATTAACTTGGACGATGATATTATTGCTTCTTTTTTTTCTTTTTGCTCATGCATGCACTCCTATTTTCCTTACTTCTCAACGAAGAAATGATTATTATTATGGGCAAAGATGTTCTAACAATAAAAATAAGCTTCGCTCTACTACTATAAGATCCAAGATGTTACTTCACCAAATGCAACCAAAAGAGATGGATTACCACACGTTATCTAATACTTTTTTTTCTCAAGCTGAAAGCATAATTTGATGCGTGCATATATATTCAGGTTTGGTGATGGTGGCAAGAGTAAATGAAGGGTTCCCCACTTTGCACAACTTTTTTTGTATCAGTCAACCAGCCCATTAGACGTGAAGATGGAGTAGTAAAGTTGAGAAAAAAGGGGTGTATAATTTTTCAAAACCTTGAAAGTAAATCTTTTCCATTTTTTGCCACCAGATTTTGATTATATTTTAGGACATATTGTTGTAGTAAGAACAGATTTTCATCCTTTTACGCATATTATTCTTTACTGCAAGCATACAACACCAAGTCAAGTTCATAATATATGGTCGTGATTATAAATTTTAAATGGATTTTCTTCTTCATCCACTAACCGGGAGACATGTATAAGTTGCAGAGTACTTGAGTTTATACTTTCTTGGCTTTTAACGTGAAGATATGACGGGGGAATGAAAATAAATTGGGTCTTTCCAGTCATCATCATGATCATCAACAAAATCTCCTTGCACTCTCCTCTCTGCCACTGCTCTTTTTCATAATAATCTGACTTATCGGATCGTCATGAACTCTGATGATGATGTGATGCATGCATGCACGTTGCTTCTGTGCTGCTGCTAATAATGTAGTTAAGCCACTTGTATTTTGCTACTGTTTTTTTCTTCAACACTTTTACCCTCTCTGTCTTTTGCTTATACTCTTCTCATTTATTCTTCAACCTTTATTACATTCACACACAATAATAATAGCAAGTTTATACAAGTAAAATGCGTTGCGTCTTTCTCTCATCTCTACTCCCCGGTCGGTCCATATCAACAACTGATTTGTAGCATGCAACTACATCTTTTACTCATTCAATTAGCTTTTCTTTACGGTGACATTTGAGAATTTATTGCTGGAGATGCATGATTTTATTGTTGTTGTCTTGCTGCTCCTTGTTCTTGCAGAAGTGATTTTCATCATGAATCATGAATTTTGCGGTGATGAGTATGAGCACTCTGGCATTAGTTTAGTGGATCAGGAGGACAGGTCTAAAATGTGTTCATTCGTTTGGCATTTATTTATCATATTGCTGTCGCTACTCCCAGATATGTGTCGTGCAGAATGAGATTGATTTCACATTTTGTCACTTATCATATTGTTTTGAAATAATAAACTGACGTTAATCATACCTTTACACTATATGTCCACCGCGTTGTCTTGTACAAAATTATTGTTTACATCTAATTATTTAGCACGAATCTTTATATAATATTTTGTTCTGCTTTAGCTCGCACACGAAATGTTGTACAAGCAATTATAAATTATAATCATAGAAGCTTCGTCTTTGCTGTGGCCTGATTATACAAACTCAGTTTGAAACCCTTCCTATTGCATGGTAAAAACAAGGATGCACTAAAGCTGATCTCTTCTACCTGTTAATAAAATCGTTATGTGCATATTATCCCTCCGGGCTTAAAATATCAGCAGTCTTAATAACACACTTCATTGTTAAGTCTAAGAAATGAATTGAATGAGCGTTATATTAGTAATAATCAGTTTCAGTCTTGAAGCTCACAGAAAACACGCCTTCTCCGCCAATCATTTGTATGATCATCACGATCATTTTTCTTGCAGTCATTCTGTCTGATCCCTTCGAAAAAAAACTTTTCAATTCCATGAAAATCCCTTCTTTCTTCATCAGCGTAATTCTGATGATATGGTGCTCTATATATATGTTTGTATGATTGTAAATATCCATCCGGGTTCTATGTAGGTAGATTTGATTTAGATGAAGGGTACCACCTCTGTGGATACTGCATAGAGGGCTGATGAAGACTCTTACATTCAGTATACAACATAAAAACCTGAAAACTGACAACGAGTGCGGGTGTAAAATTATTGGAATTATAATAGAGCTTTACTTAAGTAAACCCTTTAAAAATGTTGAAGCAATACAAATTTCCTTATTTCACATGACTATTAAACGCCCTGTGTCTTGCACAATGCTCTAAAATATAAGCACCATCATCAACATAAATGTACATACATATTACTTTTTTAAAAAACAGAAAGGCTCCTTGTAAAGGGTACCCAACCAACATCGTTTTTCACTTTACTCGACCTCTTCGTCTTTTTCTTTCACCCTTTCTCCTCTGTCCTAAGAAAAAAAGTCTTGAGATCATGAAAAAATTTATGATCTTGAGCCAGCCCACTTTTATGAGGAAGCAAAACTTGTGTAATTTTACCACAATTTCAATGCGTGATGTTCACGAAGTATCCATACACAAGATGATAATAATCATCATACTGTGTTTATACTCAATTCAAAAAAAGAGTCGAATGTAAGACATCTGTGTGAAGTGCAAGAAATACTACTACGCATTTTAAAATGAAGGAAAGCAAGTTGGAAGCGTACCTATACACAGTGCCTTTATTTCATCCTCCCCCAACCAAAATCCCTTTCTGCTTCCAGATGTGTTTATATCAGGGTGAAAAATGTGTGGTGTACAATACTGTGCTGAATAAAAAGGGCTCTTTATACTTCTCTGTGAATAGTCGAGATTAAATTTGAGATAAGAAGAAACGGTCCATATTGAACACTTTTTTTAAAGCGACCACTATACAGAAATATCAGCTTCTCTGGTGTCTCCTCTGAATAATGCTCATATTGTTCCGATGGTTAGCCCGAAAAAACGTGGTAATATTTATGAATTCTCGGACTCATCTTTTACACATGTATACAAATATGAAGTGATCTTACTGTACTAGTAATCATGTCAAACTGATGAAGCATTTTTTGAAAATAATCTTACAACTTATATGCAAACATATAATTTTGAGCGAACCTATCAAGAATATATATTATTCTTATGCATAATAATGGTACATATAAGACAGACACAGCTTTCAAAAATAAATACATATAACTCAAACTGACACTGATGTATCAGCAGGAGTACTACTTTTAATGCCTTTATGCACACACATGAGTGGGTCATAAAAACTCACATCAACTTTTTTGAACAAGTGAACAAACATAGTACATAATACTTGTTCAGCGTCTCATCTATAAAATCCCTAATAACTGAGCAAGTAAAGTGCATAAAATGACATAAGTAACACGTATGTGTTATAGATATATATGCAATGGTATAACATGGCTACTTGGTCCTTCCAATTTTCATAAAAATATCGACTACGATAAGAACAAGAGGGTAGCCATCTAACAGGGGACGGAGCCAAGATGGATTTTAATAAACACTTTTACTTCAAATGTAAACTCCATCACCAACTACAGCTCTGCCTTGGTTTTCCATTGTATTATAATGAGATGAGAAGGATTTATCATTTATGTGCATTGAAGAATAAACTAATGCTTACACAAAAAGATATAAAATTGTGCCATATTATCGTCTTCAGTCAGAGCAGATATTCAAGATCCATATTATAGGACATAGATAGCATAATCGGTTTCCTCCTGCTGTTTACTTATTGTAAGCAGTTGGCACTGTTGATCATTACTGTAAAGACAGTTAGCTGCCGCCTATTATTGTTGTTTTTACAGGCTTACAGAAATCAAATGGCCAAAAAACTCTGTTTTCTATCTAAGATTATACGTCCACCAAGTTCTGGAACTGAATATATGTGATGATGACTCTATATATACAATTTTTATTGAAAAGTAAGTATGATAAACGCGTATTCCACAAAAATTTATTATTTTTCGTACTTTCAAAGCAATTAATTGATTAAGCGAATCTGCTAGTTGTGAAACCTTTATTAAATATGTATTTCAGTTAGACTGCACATATAATAATGCTCATCATGACATTAACCAATGAAAGCGTAAAAATTAACTTGGGTTTTCATCCAAGATGATGCGTATTGCGTGCTTACGTACTACATTTAAAATTCAGAGGTTCTCTGTTTTGTGCATATGAGTAAACCATGCGTGAATAATGTTTCGTTTTATTGAACACATAAATAGCAAACCATGAAACGCCCACAACAGCATAGATGTATATAGTGAATCCAGAACCCAGACCAGACGATATTTGATATGAAAGGAGCACTTGACGGAATTGTTCGTGGTGGATGAGGAAGCCTCCAGGGAGCCCTGTCGTAAATTACTGATTACAGCTGGATACTCGTATTGTAAACAGCACATGGATTCATTACCACCGTCATCCCTCTGTCTATTATTCAAAAATTCTGAAAGTCAATGTAAAAGGTTACTTCAGTGCAAGTCCACAATTTTAAATCATAAGTCGAAGCTGTAGAAGTGAACATTCACGGTTGAATGCATCATTCTAAAGTTTTCTTAGTAGCGGACATAATCCACTTTTTGAAATCGAACAAACACTGAAATCTATTCTCTCATTACCTTTTCCAAACAAGTAGACTGGCTGATTAATTTTGTCGCCTATTGCCCATGGCCGCATGAGGGGCATGGAGGGTGTACTGCTGCTGTAATACCATTTTATAAAACTTTTACATTCAAGTTAAAGTGATACGTCATAATATCCTATATGAAATATGACACTACAATACTAATAACTAACACAGGATGAAGGGGTATCTCCATCGTCTTCAACTTGCTGTCAGATGAAAACCTGTAGATTTTATGTGCCTGAAAACAGAGTATGACTCTTAAAAAGTGTCTCATCATGAGGCATGACAGGTGGAGAAATGATTATAATATGGATAGACGATTGAGTTTATAGAATCATGGAAGAAAAAGAGGTAAAGATGATCGATTATCACATGAAATTAGGCTTGAGTTTCCTTTTCTTAAAAACTATTCCGTTATGCTCAAAATCTGATGCATTGTTACATCTTACATACCAACAAATCTTTAACGTAATTTCCAAGAAAGTCAGCAGAGAATAAGGATTGCGTCTGAAGAAATTCTCCTAATCCTCTGTGCAGTGTTTTTCTAACCATTTTTCTACAATGTAGGCTTTAAAACGCACTTTTAGAAATCATACATGACAGCACAATCACGAATAATGCAATATTTATTGGTGTTTCATTCCGAAATTGGGAAAGGGAAAGTTAGATAGCAGGTAGAAAGCTTTCTTACCGGTTAGCTTTCACCAAACTAAACGCTAACAGAATACCAGAAAATGCTTTTGGTTTTGTACATTACATGATTTCTTACATAGAAAAACGGATTAACAAATACAAAATAGTGGGTATTCCATTCAAAAAAGTAGCTTCCAAGCCACAAAGCTTCAGGTATTTTTAATACGTGATTTCAGTTATAGTTTTGTTCGCAAAAACATTGGTATTTTGTTGCAATTAAGACCAATACTACCTTATTTACAAAGAAATGTGACTGATACCATCTTCATATTCATGAAAACATAAACAATCATACCCTACTTGCAGTCAACACACGTAACACATTTGCACGTCATGCTACGGAACGGAACAAGGATACAGTATCATCATCGTCTTTGGTAATGCGTTATGAAGAGATCATGAAAGGATGCCATAATCACCGAAAAACAAAGTGTTTCGCATTCCTCAGAGACCACATCCCATCAAGCATCCATCGATTCATACTCACTTGTTAGAATGTTCATTTTCTCCAACCAAAATAATTAGCCATGCTTCTGCAGCAAAGTTGTTATGAAAAATTTCAAGCAAAGTCATTGTTGGGTGGGGGTGAGGAATGCATTACGCTGTATATTTTGTTACTTTTGATTTCACACATGGCTTCATATTCACCAATCCGAAAAACTAAACTAGCTCTAAGAATAATCTCATAAATAACTCAAACGCTGACAAAAACAATTGAATTTTAAAATGCAAACCTATGCAAAAGCACATAAGAGTTGCATATTATGTACAATGTGTTTGGAAAGAGCGATATCCTTTAACAACTCGGTGATGGTTTTTTGATGATGACTTTGAGTAAAGTAATAATGCTTCCTAAAAGCAAAAAATCTACGAATGTATAATGTTATGTGATGCCTTGATGCCCCTCTGTTTGCTCTCATATTTAATAGTTTTGCCATCCCCGAAAGACACTACATGAACTTTATTCTCTTTTGTTTGTACTAAATTGAACTTGGGTTTATATCGTTCATGTCTAATAATATGATAAAAACAGAAGCAAACTGGTTAAATAAATGCTATGCAATGCTATCAGCAGTAGAATGGCATGGAAAGCAGAAACAGGATGACACAAATAAAAAAGCTGTTTCAAATGTCATAATCATACAAACTGAATGCTACATTCATTATTGCCTACACACAGAAGAGACCATATAAAATGAGCTCCAACATTTCAAGTCACAATGAATTAACCGCTGTGTGATCTCTGAGTACATTGTTTAACAAAGACATAATTTATTATTTTTTACGTTTCATGTTTTCGTCTGGTGTTTATGTTTTAAAGAGAGAGTAGTACAGTCATTCTGTACAAAACATTTGAAATATAATGTTCGTGTGTATATACTGGATACACTTTAGAATTGCTATTTTTATAGATTCCAAACAGATCATCATTTCATATAGTTGCGGGAGTGAGATCCTAAAACAATGTCGAAGATGTTGAAACGTTGAAAGAAAAGACTGGCTTGATATGGCAAAAACAGTAGATGCGCTCATCCATCATACATTAATATAATGCTGCCTACGGTATATACGACATACGACCGTAGTGAAATATTCTGGCTACAGCTTGATTACATGCCTTTTCATTGCCATCATTTTTTAGGATCAGATCAGATCATTCATATATGCATTTAGGACAAATATTCGACCAAATGACATAACTGAAAAGAACACATTATGCTATGCTTCTTAAGAATAAGTGTTGGGTTTATTGACAGATTTTAAGTCAGATTTATCCAAATAGTTGTGACTAAATTATGCTACCCCTGCCAGGTACGTTTTGATTTGACAGAGTATTTAAGGTTCATTTTAAAAATAATATTGTTGTGCTTCTCTCTAATTAGTCCTTAAGCTGTGAGTTGAGGTTTTTGTTTTATGTCTAAATGTAACTGGAGTCACTTTTCACTGATAATTTGGAACTACATAAAAATATGAACTGGAGAAATTGTATTACCAAAACCTCAAAATCAGAAATTATTGCAAGTTTGTGTAAGTCAGAGCAAAACCAGTTATTTCAATCAATAAAACTGGGGTGATCTGAAATTTTTATTACTATTATACGTACTAAAGTACTATAGCAACCTCACACGCTGCATCAACCTAATTATAAGAGCTATTAGTTGCCTAGCAATGCTAAAAACATGTTTAAACACAACCGAATTTTAGCAGAAGTAAGATTGAAAAAGAACTTGTTGCATATCTATAAGCCAACTTTTCTAGATATTTCTAAAAATGTGCACACCGAAAACCCAATACGGATGGAACCATGACGTGTATAAGAATTTATTTACACAGTAATTTGTAATGGTGGTCTATTCGATATAATATTTTTTATGACGGATTTTAACCTTGATATTGTTTATCATTATGACAAGTTTTTTTAATTTTCGTATTATTATGAATGAACTCACTTTTTGCCAACAGTTAATTTCATGTATTTCATCATTGCATAATAATAATTTCAAAGTAAAAGTACGAATGTCGTATGTGCCAACTACCTTGTTCATGAAAAAGTAGCTTGCAACTAAAGTAAGCGAAACCAAAATAAGTAATTAGTTTGACAATAGTTCAGTCATCTCGTACAAAACTTCACATCTGCATGGTATTGGTGCATCGCATCGGGGTGAATCATAGATTCCAAAGAAGACAAGTGCTGACAAAAATTGACGTGAGGCTATATTAGGCGATCGGGAAAATGACTTTGATAATGTTTCAGTAGTAAACAGAGACAGTTGGTTTCACAATAAATACATATTTTGTTTGACAGATTGCGTTTTTATCATGAAATTGTTCTTCTCAGCAGCGTTTCAGAATCTCTTCATATGAATTTAAAGCGATGATCATCATATTTCATATTTAATATATGTATTAATATTTTTATGTGGTTGAACTTTTAATATTTTCTGTAACAAATCATTCTGGGGAATCGAACATCCATGTCGGATAAGAGGAAAGTGAAAGAATACCATGAAAATATCAATGAACAAATGCATTTGAAGTTGGTAATTCGCCACAACATAAAATTAATTAATGGTCAAACTCTTCCAATAATAAGCAAACTGACTGTACGAAGTAAAAGTATTTGTATTATAACAACGTATTTTATATTTGATGGCAATTAAATATCAACTGAAAAAGAAATGAGGTTCATAGTGTATTGTACTAGAAAAGTAACATCGTGTTATCTAATCTCTACTACCCAAGCAGTCACATTAAGAATTCGCGAGATTTGTTCGCAGTTTTCCAGCTAAACGTAAGGAAAGTTACTTGTAGCATGATGTCAAGTGCCAATGATATCGCCATCCCTCAAAATTTTCAAGGGTATAAATGCAAAGATTCTTATTTTAATTGCTAAATCCTCGCACTTGTCTCATTTATTTATCCCTTTTAACTACTTACCTAGACACATCGTCTTTTTACAGCACACACGCTTCGAGCACACTGCGAGCACGTAAATTTTCATAATTCATTCATACATTATGTACACATGTATTATTGATCTGTGAGTATTGATTGCTTTCAAGGTGGTTGTTTTGGTGATTGATACATACATAATATTTGTTTCTATGTAAATTAGCAAACACATTATGACTAACGATAACTGCCTTTTACCACGAGGTGATAATGCTGAAATCCTTAATGATGCTGTGGGGTGGTAACCAATAATTTTATGTGATGCTAATTTTAGTTTCAACTAATCTGAACATAATAATCATTCTGGTTTATAGATTTCAGAAGGAAAGTCATGACAATTGAAATACCAACCCAGCAAATTGTCATGGTTTGTAAATGGCTCCTGTCAATCATTTTTTATTACTCCATAATTAATGATTAATTGGCTCATTACCACTCAATACAAATCGCTTAAAAATGTTTCTGTCCGAATCGGAAAGAAATCAAAATACACCTGATTCGATCAAATCTATATGTAACTTCTACAGACACGTGTGCTCATAGGCACAGCACAAAACGGAGATAGGAATAATCTTTCGTTCATGCCCACAGTATATCAATTCGGAGTACCTAAGCATTTTAAAGTTTTTAACTGCATAACAAAACTAGATAACCTATCTTAGAGTTTTAAAGTTATTTTTACGGATTGTTTAGATATTGCCATAAAGCTACGTAAACGGTGTATTGTATTGTATAATATGACGATTTTCTCATAAAAAGGTATTTGGTGGTTTCACTTAACTTTATGAATTGTGTTTGGTTGTGGATGACGATGAGAGAAACATTAGGCAAAACCAATGTCTACATCCAAGAGAAAGAATAATATGATATGACATCATATACCACATCAGTTAGTGTAAAAGCAAGTAGGTATGTGCATTGTACTTCGAATAAGTATATCACTCAAGAAGTTACTCATACTCGGGCAAAATGTACTCGTTTGTTTTGAAGAACTAAAATAGAGATTTTTATTCTCTTACGGAAGATTCTTTAGACATTGGTGAGCTGAGGTACCTTGCTTAAATAATTTTACGAAAGCATTTGTTAAACTGATTTTAAACATTTATTTGAAGTCATAATAATATACCTATATCATCCAATCACCACGACGTATAGCATCGTCGACATTTTCGGTATTCACTAAGTTCAACAGTAGGAGGTAGAAAAATACCAAAATTTTCAGGTTTAGGACCGAGATTTTCTTTGTCTCTGTTTGAAATCTGAGATATATATCATTTCATATCACCCGATTTTTTCATGGGCTGTCATGAACAGTATTTGGTGCAACCAGCTTACAGGTTGAACCTCGTTCAAGCAAACCTCTACACCATGTCGCCATGTCGCACATGAATAGAACAAAGGACCTCATCACAAACATATTATAGGTACGCTAAACATTACTTCCTTTACTGTCTTCACAATAATATATGTACATGGATCATGGATTTTTCAATTTTTCACAATTCCGCTTTATCTATGTAATATTTTGTTATAGTATTATAGTTATTAAATAGTGCACACTCGCAAACTCTGAGCTTTTTATACACATGACATAATTCTTAGTATACCAATCCAAACTACGCGTGTAGGTCTTCATACTAGTACCGCAGATACATAACTGATAACTGCAACAACACATCACAGTAACCACCAACATTACAAAAATGAAAAACTCCATGAATTGTACAAAATCTTTTAGATTCTCTCAATTACTTTCTCTCTAATAATAAATTCACTATGTATAGGATCACAAAATCTTTTTTTTTCTTTGACCTTCTTCCCTTCAAATTGGTTTTATAACCCTTACTCCCACACATGTTTTTTCTCTCCGCCTCTGGCTAAAGGCTTATCCCAAAATCTTATTATTGAAGAAGTTTTAGCCAGCATGATGTATGTTCTGCATGAATTAAAATATTCTTTGTCAGCTTTTTTATTACTAAAAATTGCCAAAATGTACCTGACGGGTAAAGTTTTACCTTCATGAAAATCTTCAAACCAAAAGAAAAATTGGATTTGAATACCTGGAAATATAGATAAACTTGTTCTTTAACTTATTGTAACTTATTGTAGTAAGCGCAATAGGTACTTTCAATACACCTCTCGTGTCGCGTCACAAGAAAACCGACATTCATTTAATTCATTCTGCACGACAAAATATCACCTAACGATTAGAGATTTTTTGCACCTCAGTGTCTTAAAATGGCAAAGAATGTGCGTAGGTAAATGGATAATTTGCATAAGTTCATACCAATTGAATTGAATTGAATTGAATTAATATGCAATCATTTTCTGCAAATTATGGTTTTAGATTCATTTAAGCAATACATAAATATCATCCTAATGAAATCATTGATTAGAAAATCCCAGAACTCTATATCAATAAGCATTACGAACATCGTGTGTAGAAATGCTTATGAAGGTTTCAAGAAATATTTCAACCACGCCACAGTTAATATGCGTCACTCATACATTTATGGGCGTGAAGTGAATGTGCAGTTTCTCGAACAAACTATATATAAAAGCATCCTATAACATACAAAAGCAACGCAAATCCTTTTATGTGGTGAATATTTATGGGAGTTTGAGAATGAATTGCCATACTTTGAATGGAATACAGAAGTAATTTTCGAATTTTCGTAGCTTTATTAAATTTTCAAGAGGCTAATACGCCAAATATCTCGTCATATATATTCATGAGCATCTCAAATGAGCGACGTGGTTTTTGTTGTATTATATATACCATCGTGTAATATCACATGTTATATTATTATAGTATGGCGGAAGGAAGAAAATGGATATTTTCTACTTTTACCATAATTTTTAATACCTTGTCATGCGCATTAGGGATTTTCATCTTATGATATTTCACATGAGTAAATCTCTTAGTCAGAATTAAATGCTCCCCTCAGATGTCCCGCTGTGAGGTAAATTACAAAACCAGTAATTACTATTTTTACTCCTTTCAAGAGACAAGGCATTATAGGTGAGGCATTTTGTTGGCAAATTAATTGAGATAATGATTTCAAACAGACTGCTTATTACTTCGCTGTAGGCCCCATGATATCTTTAGTTAGTCAACAGTCAAACGGCCCGAAAGAATTAACCTTTGAGTTTAAAAAAATTACCTACAATATTTTCCCTTATCGTATTTTTTCTTTACGGTACAGCAACAAGTGTTGCAAAGATTGGCCGAGTACAGATATTTGTGAACTTATGCACTTATATGATATAGTTGTACTGTTGTTCTAAAACTTTGAGTAAAAGCGGCAATTGTTTTATTGAAAAACTGGAATGTTTTCGTTAATGTAATGTATAGCTGAGGAAATGAGTTTGGTTCATGAAATAAGTCATTAAGAAGGTGTGCATATTTGAAACAATAATGACAACTGTATGTACTACCATAATCCATGTTCGTTGCTTTAATTTTTCAATTTCAGAAACTGAATTCTAAAAAGAGCAAGCAATTCTCTGGTGTGATTTTTAGGGATAAGTGCATTTTTAGATAAAGCACAGATTTATTAGTTTTCTCTTGTTAAATTGTTTGTTCGTAGAACATGTGAGGTCAAGATCTTGATCGCCATCACCTCTCATCAGCCATTATCATTATTATTAACATTACATGGCTTGCAGCTTTTCTGAGATTGAGAGAAATGAGGTTTTTCTCTCTGAAAAGGCATTTTCTATTGATGTGTTCCTCAATTAGGGAATGAAATATTCCGTTGGACATGTGAAGAGAGAGATTAATTGGATGTAAAAGTATGAAAAATCCTTGTTTTCATTGTAAATTAAGTAAAAATTGAAATTTTCATCTTAAAAAAAAGCATTTTATTGCTTATGTCGACACTATTGCGTGGCTGATAAATTTGATGATAAACTGATAATATCCGTTCCCTTGTTTCTATAATGTAATCTCTTTGTACAAGTTAGCAAACTTCTGGAACGAAACACAATTCTGAAGTTTTTCTTCGTTAAGCTAGACAATTGAAAGAAACAAAAACGACTTCTTTGAGGAAAATAAATGCAGTACAAACATGCATTCCTGCAGTTGTAAATAGAATTGAACATGTTTCGGTTTATTTATTTTATGCTTGAAATATTTATATGTATTCCCAGTATTTTTAAGAAGTGAAATACTCACACAAAAAACAAAACAAGCTGCTATTCAGACTACACGGATAAATATGAGATAAGGGAATTTTTCAAACTTTTAAAAATCTCCAACAAGACACTAATTACATGTAAGCATTCACTAAAAATATATCATAGAAGAATCCTCATTCTTTTTTAGTGCAATAATAATGAATGTAAATTTACTGCCCGTAATATTTAGAGCCATTTTTTGCAAAGTTTTTGAACCAAAGCATTGCATTTTTTTCTCTTAACTGTGCAGCTAACAAAGTACAATTCCGTTTTCCGTTGTTTGTCTAATATGTTCTCTCTGTTGGTATGAATCATTCGTGTAGGGAAATTTCAAGAAATCTTCAAACTATATATGATTCAGACTTTTCATTTATTATTCTGCAAACTTACTTTGTTTTCAACTATACATACATTTTCTTCGGTGCATAAATACTGGCTTCATAAAAAACAATGTTCATTATTATATTATGTGTACAATAAACGCAAAGATGTATGAAGCTGACGGATGGATGGACGGATGTATTATTGTATTATAAAATGTATGAAACAACAACTTGGTGAAGAAAATTCATGATATGACTGTAAAAAATGAAATATAACAAGCTAAAAATGCACATTTTTTTCTTGCTTTGAAAATAAGAAGACGAAGAAAAAACTTTATGATGCCTGGTCGGCCGACTTTTTTAACTTGTGCATCGTGCCGTGTGATGTTTGTTGAAAAAAAAAAGTTTTGCATATGAGTTAATATCAACTATAAATGCCGGCTCTATTGCTGTTTTGTTACAGAAATAAGTGATATGCAACTGTATAATTTATTATTTATAAGAAGATGGCAATGTATAGTAGCAGGACTTTGGTATGTGAAGTAATGAAGAAAAAAATGGTGAGAGAAGAAAATACCTCTACTGGTAATCGAAAAGTGGACTCTGGATGACAACAGTTCAACTCATAGAATCTTAGTTTTGCCCTTTGACTCATTTGGCAAGAGAGTATTTACGAAAGGAATTCACATAAAACGTGCCTTCTTGCATTTTGCATGAATTAAATTAAATCCAAGTGGTGACTTGCTTTTAAATAGTAATAATAATAATATGCGAAATGCAAAATGCAAATCCATACTGAAAATCGAGCAGACAGCTCGTCATTCGCCAGCAGCTGCACCAAAACCATGCTTTAAATGTCTGTTTGTTCTCTTTTCTTCGCTCTTTTGATAAAAGCATTTATTTATATGGTAGCATATTATTATATAATAATGTGTCTGTACATGTGTGTAAAAGGAAATGAGATTATCTGGCGTTATTTAAGTGAAGTACGTTTTATGTTTAAATTGCGCTTAAATACATCTGCACTTTTCTCAAGATACTTGCTACAATATCCTTCCTCATATCTACGTTGCTCTGCGAGCATATTCTTTGTGCTGTTGTGAGGAAGGAAGGACAAGAAGCAGGTTTTAATTTGAGTAAACCACTCAAAATATTCCTGAGAATCTTATAATGTAGAAATAGGTGTAGTAAGAAAAGGAATGAAAAAAGATCCAGTTTATGATTTAAATGCATCATCGACATTTTATGTATGAATATGTGGATTGTGGATGTATGTATCTTGCATTTTAAGGCAGTTTAAATCAAGTACAATTCATATATATAATCAGCGATATCAGGTTTTTCATACATTTAACTCATTTACTCATCTCCTTCCAAACAACTGCCGTGCGCTCATACATGCATAATACTTAGATCATCGTCATGTCGCTTTTTATACGAGCTATCTTTGGCTACTACTTACTACCTCAGTTTTTTTTCTTATGTATTTATTTGCGTGGTGGTGAGTGATGACGGTGACCAGACAATGCACTTACAATTACACGCTTTATGCAAGACGTATACAAATGTGTAGTAGTACTTTTCCTTCTTTCTTTTTATTAGACATGCATGCCTGCATGCATGCATGTGTTAAGGGCAACAACTGCCTGACCAGATAATAAGATATGAGGCGAAAACTCACACAAAGAGTATTTTTATACGTACATTGCAGCATATAACAGACAATATGTATGAATGTACTTTTACGCAGCAAAATAATCGAGCGAGAATCTCTTGTTTGAACAAAGTTTCTACGTATCTATAAGAAAATTTATTTCACAGATATAAATTGAGAATTTTATATGAAAAAGCAGAAGTAACTCAGAGTAATATGCTTTCAGTCATCACCCGATTATATATGATCGTATGGGTATACTACATCATGAAATGAATGTATGTAACCTTTCGGAAAGTACCTGTTCCAAGAAAAAGAGTATGAA
>JAQIXW010000572.1:0-27937 GCA_034700685.1 Willowsia buskii
AAGTATTTCTTTGTCGTTTCTTCGTAATAATACTAATAATACTAAAATACCGATTCAGAAGCAAATGCATAATATATCTCTAATTCTCTAATTCTCTAGTCTGATCTCTAATTATGTTAACGTGTAATTTGAATGATCTGCTAATAAAGACAAATGAATGAATATGTTTTGCTAATTTCTCCAAGAATACAGGTGCTAATTATTCGCAGTCTGAACGAATCGCTCAATTTTAATGGCAAAAGAATGCTCTAGAAGCTGACATAATTTGAAGATCAAAGTCAGCATAGACAAGTAGTAGAAATATACTGCGTTAAGAAAAGATTTGGCAACTAACCGAACTCTCTGTTAGTAGTTGGTAGACGCAAATTAATGTTTAAACTGAACAGCACATAATGACACAGTACCATTTTTTAAGCCATGCATTTTTTGTATACCTAATATATGAATATTATGATCATACAGACAATTTAAGAAGAGGACAAGGTGATGAAGTCCGTGAAGTGTAAAATTTTAATCCTCAAGCATAATAAACTTTTATCAGTTTTGCTCTTTGTCCATTACTATGTATTAATATTTTATTCCTGTTTTGTTGTATGCATGTATGTAGTTCAATTATTTGTTTCTTTTGCTGATCTCATAACTGTATTGCTGTTTGCGGATATGCTTATTTCTAGTGCAGTCAGTGTACATATTCGCAACACATAATTTTCAACATTGTAGGTTCTGTGATTAGTTCCGATTTGGTAAGTACTAGCATAAGCTGAGCTTCATGGCAAATCTCCACTGATAATGAATTTATTTTAACGTAGAGTAGGTAGTAGACGTCAATACGGGATTGCAAAATGCATCATAAGGATAATATTATATGAAAGATTTGGCATTATCGTTGATACCAAGTCACATTTGCATTTATTGCAAAAAAAATGTTCCTCGTAGGAAGCAACATAAGATTCCGAATCCCAAATGTGACGTGTCACACATTACAAAATAGTAGCGATCCTTGTTCTATTGGCTTGTTTTGTCTTTTGCTCATCTCAAAACTCAAAACAGCCCATAACTATAAGGACTAAAATTTGTGACTTGATACAATAATATCTTATGCAGGATGATCTTGACCAAGTAAAAGGAGTAACGTAAGATGGCAAACCACAACGATTGAGTCGTCGAGTAATAATAATAATAATAATGCACGCTTGTGACAAAAAGAGTAGGCACATCGCACATCATTGCAGTCAAGGCATATTTCTATTTCCATTGTTGATTGTGTTGAGCATTTTAACAATAGGCAAAATAAATGGTAAATGTTATATCATTTGTGTGTGCTTCCGCCGCTCCATCCAAATACCAAGCGCAGTTTTCAAGGTATTTTTGTTAGGTAATCATGTTAACGCTAATTGCCAATTGCCACCATCATTATCATCACTTCCTCTGCCGCTTAAATTTTGTATGCTGCTGATGATGTGAATTTTGTTAAGGAAAACATGTTTCCTTCAACGATGATGACAGTTAAAACAGTTCGTAGTACATATCTGAAAGATAAATGAAGGCATGAACAAAATTTCATGAGTATGCATACTATGTATATAGCCATAGTTGAGCGTAGGATGGAATGTAGATATCCATATTAGCGTGTACTATTTACTCCACTGGTGATCCTTGATGATCTACAAAAAAATGAAACAAAGTTCCTCAACGCTCACTTTTTCACCTTTTCAATGTCAGTGGCCAGGTGGTACATATAAATCCTATTCTCTTCCACTTCACATTGTTAAATACGTGGTGAATGGTTTATGAACTTTTATAGGAAATTATGCCTTGATTCAGTGAACTAACTATAAAGGAAGGAAGAAAACAAGTTCAGGTCAATTTTATTAGGTTTGCTTGCACTCGTTATTGGTGTCTCGAATTAATGATTAACCAGACGCTGAAGTATATAGTAAAGCTGTGGACATTCTAGAAAATTAATTTGGTCACTTGGGTATTTGGATAAAGACACTACGTTTCCTTATGAAACCTCATGAAATATGGTTGGACATTGACATCCATGTACAAGCACACGCTTATCTTGTGGCTCCAATAATAATGACAAGTGGTCACCTCCAGGAGGGTGCGCAGGTTCGTAACTTAATCTAACTGCCAACATATTAGAAAGGAAAAAAACAAACAAATAACAAAAGTCTTCTAAACTATAATTAAACTGGACATGAGCAAAAACTCAATCAGGTAGTTTTATAGCAGTTTTTTGTGTCCAAAATTCATTGAAACATGGTAAACTGACTCATATGTTGGTTCGATACATATTTTCTTGCCGCATTAATTGCATAATGATGTTAGTGTGATTTAATGGAGTCATAAGTCAGATGTCATCGAAATGTCAAGCATGTGAAATCGATACATGCTATGCATAATATAATTTCACCTTACAACCCTTTGCATTTTCTTTGCAAGACGGGAATTGAGAAAAAGAACGTTTAGCACATGTTTTGGTATGTTTGTCGTTGCCACACACATAAAAAACGTGATCAATCATAGCTAATGCGATAGAAGTTTGTATTTCCTAATATGTACATTCTAAACATCTTTTCAATACACTTGAGGCAACAAAAGGCGAACAGGGCATTGTTGGCAATAATATTCTCAAATTCGCAATATTTTTTAAAAGTACATCCAAAGCTAATGTGCATTTTTATAAATATTCCGATCCCTTCAACCATTACGTATGTACAAATACTTTTAACAACTTACAATACATGATCTCATAGAGCTGTAGCTGGGATAGCTCTACATCTTTCGAATCCGCATGTTTACCAACTCACATCTTTAAATAAAAGTGATGATGTCGCAAATGATTTACAGGCCATATCGAAAAGACTCTTGACAAATTACGAAATATGGATTTTTTTACGAACGATTTTTTGCTGTTCGCTTGCATGCAGCTTTTAATTGTATGTATAAATTATGCATGCAGTCAACATAGGTATTACAGTTTTCTGACAATTTACCTTTTTACTACTTGTATGAAATACAAACAGTGATCATTTTTGCAATCTTCGTTTAAAATATTTCTTTGATAAATGTTGTTTGCTGTCGTTTGCATGCTATGTGCACTTGGAGGAGGCATTTGCTTTTCATTGTGATTTTGATTATATCGCTACGTAGACTTGTCAAGCATGGTCATTATCATGCTAACAAACACTACCTGTACTCAACTTAAAAGATGCACAAAAACACAATACAGTCGAGTGTAAACCATGTTGGTTTGTATTTTCACAACAATTCAATTTAAAATTATTGTTGCTCCCATCATCCCACTATGCCACACGTTGTTTTAGATATAGGAATGAAATGGTTGACCCTGAAGTCTCCTTCTCGCCTCGTCTCTTGAGTAGCCTTCCCCCATTTTTACAGCACAAACACACCATCCTCTTCTATGCATTAAAGAGCCAGTTTGTTCGCTTGTCTTTTGCACTATTGTATTTTTATCTTTATATCTCTTTACAATAAGTTGTACTACTCGTCAAGCCTTTTAGTTAGCTGAAGTTATCTAAATGTGGAAATGAGACATTCTTATAATACGCATTGTGCATGCAGCAGTAGTGCATACCTACCAATGCATCACCTTGTTGAGAATCAAAACCAAACCGTTTCTACGAGGCAATGGCAATAACATAAAATAGCATTGAAGTAGTAGTTCAAGTTTATAATTTTGCATGATGATGCTCCTCTATTTTTGCATATTGCTTTTTCCTATCATTCACTGATTTGACTACATGTCAGAATGTATCCCATTCATTTTAACTATTATCGACCACATCATCACCACTACTGCCACAGTGCCACCAACACGATGTCATGTTTCCCTTTCTGATAAACTCATGCGTTTTGACTTGAGTTGGTACATGTAGCCCTACTATATCGGATGAAGCTCAAGAGTCAGTTACAACAGCTTTGTTACTCTATAGACAATGATAATGTGACTCCAAGGAGGAGATCAGCATATTTATTATTGTAAGAAGGCTGTTCGAAAGAAGAGGAAGCTCATGTAATGCATAAACTTATAATGGGTAAAATTTGCAAACTATATATGTGACGTGCACATCTATATTTTTAATGCATTACCGTTGACCGTTACATACACTGGCATTATAAATGCTCGTGATGATGATACATGTGGCTTGTTTGTCAGCTCACCGTTGTAACTTGTAACGTTAAAGCTATATTTTTATAGAATATTGCTGAGATATGCTTAAATAATAGAAAATCTCTTCAATGTTTTGGTAGCCTTGTGAAGGTCAACCTTGCTTGGAATAGAAAATGTGTGTGTGTCTGTGTGTGTGTGCTCAAGTTAAGAGTAATTGGATTTCGTGTATAAATATACATACAATCACAATGTGATGATCACCTTTCTATTATTTATTGTAACTCTTGCTTCAAGATTCCTCTCTCTTGCTACACAAAACGGTGTAATGCAACTCTTTCGAACGAAAAAAAAGACTATACTGGTAGGAGGAGGTGTGTACTGAGTATATAATATGCATACATGGAACAGTGTTTGTAGAAAATGTTATCAAGTTGTGATTATTTTGTGCCAAGTATGTGTGTAGCAGGTATGCATATCGTGAAAAATAGAGGTACACCAAATTTTAGGCGTATGTAACCTCAAAGTGTGCAAGAGATGTCATTATTGTTATCATCGCTATTATTATTATGATGATGATTACCGTTTCGTCTCTACCTCGTCATCATGAAGAAATGCATAGAAAAAAGATATTTTGAATTGTAATTACGCAGAGTTGCCACATCTCATCTAGTCGTGTCTGTTTAGTGCCTATGCCTTTCCATCGTCTTGGTCGCTCTTGTACCTGCCCATTTTAGATTTCCGTTGTCGCGTCGTTGGATAACCGACATTCATCACAAAATGTGAACGGATATGATAATGCGATCTAATGGAACGCTTTACAGTTTCACCTTGCCCCGCCCCCTACTCCTATTAAAAGGATGCACTTTTTTATATCTCTACTTCCTTCCTTGCATAAAAATGGCCCACTGGCCCAGTGCGACACTTGCCCATGTTAAAAGCTAAAAAAGCATACTGAAAGATTGGAACAAGAATTGGAACAGCTCCTCTGTAGACTAGAATGGCGTATGGCGTCTGATGCGTAGAATGTTGTAGAATGTTTGGATTCAGAAACAGTGGAGTGTTAAATTGTAGCTAATTAAAAATTACCAGAATGCAAGCTGCAAGGTGAAAAGCAAGTGAAGACGTATCGAGTTACTGGTTTAAGTGATAATTGTGACTGATGTTGTTTTCTCATTATGATGATGTTGTTGTTTTGCTCAAGTTTTTAAATTTTTAATGCGTGTGATATTTTTGATAGGCTGAAAACAAGTGCTTCTGGTTCTGGAACAAAACTAGATTTTGTGTAATAGATTACATGCCCACTTACTTTCCATGATCCAAAACAAAGAATTACATTGGGAATCTTGAATCTAGTGAGCTCTGGTTCTGTCAATAGGGACTGGTTTTGGCAATGCCAAGACGTTTTAGCTTTCTACGGCGCAGAAGGGAATTCATAAGACTGAATAGCAAATATATAAACGCGATATAAATATGTGCTGCATTTCTGAGCTGCGGTTTAGCTGAGGTATGTAAAAACAAGGAATGTTTAATTGTCATAGTCGTTGTCGAGGTTTAGGATATGGAGTGTAGAAAACAAACCTGGTTTAATTTTAATTTACTCGAAACATTGCATGTAGCATAAAAATGATTGTATAAAAGCAAGCTTTGTAAGAATTTTTGCTTGTTTGATTCAATAGGTGGCAAGAATAGTGCAACAATCTATCGGTTGACTGAGCCAATTCCACAAGCCAAAAACATAAGGCGACAATAAGTAATTTTAATCATAATGACTGACGATCCCCTACATTCCGATTTTGGTTTTAAAAGGAACTCCTGAGAAACGTGGTGAGTTGGAATATTGTGCAACCAATTAACTATCACGAATCAAGCATTTTCAAGTAAAAGCGTGCACGTGTATTTTACACCAACATAAAATACGTCTACCAATTTGTTACAGAAATCTTACAAGGACTTGGGCGGGGGAGGGTAGAGTTTAGGAAAAATGTCTTCACTGAAAGTGAAGCTGTTCACGGCCTTGGAGTCCTTACTGCGAGTACCTCCCTTACTCATCGTTGACGAAATCTTCCGCATTAGTTTTGGCGTAGGAAACAATGCTAGCAAATACTATCATGCGGGAGGAGGGATTCTCTCCCCATCCCCATTACAGCAGCCCCACCAGAGAACTACGTATATCCCTGACCGGAGTGGCGGCTTGGATGAACTTTCCAAGTCAGAAAGACTGGATAACGCAGATATCGAATACGTAAATGGTAAGGAAGGAGCACTTGCTAAAGAGTAAAATATATATTTGTCAAAGTGACAATCAGTGAAACGCTAAACTTTGATGGTTACAGAGACTGTCAGCGCTACAATAGCCAGCGTGTTATCATCATCGTCCCACAGTACACCCACAGTACCAAGCTACTCGTTACTAAACCATCCCCTACTACAACCCTTTTTTAATTTCCCAATAATTAACGAGCTATGGAAAGCTGTCCTCGATAATGTGTACGTAGTGTTCAATGCATCATCCCCACAAGAAGCAGCGGAAAAGGCAGCATCATCGCCAGCCGCATCTACCATAGTCGATAATGATGTCGCTAACACTGCCGCCGCATCCGTTACGTCTGTGTCGACAGCAGCGGCTGGATACCATCAAGAATTTTTCGAATTTTCGACGGCGCAAGCAGCAGCAGATCTCATGTACTAGGATTTTCAGCAAAAATAAGAATTATTATTCCCTCCCTTAAAAGAACAATTTTATTAATTTTTATTCCATTAATTTTTAGGAAATTAGCTGAAGTTTTAATGTGCATAGTTGGTAAGTTGGCTTGAATTACTTAATGATTGACTCCTTTAATCAATTCAAGGCTGAATCTAAAGTTTTTTATGGTCTTTTTTTTTTTTGCTTTAGTATTTTTTGTCGCCATCATCACTTTCATGCTGGCCACCGAGAATCTTATCAAGTTGTACTCTCATCTCTTCTCATTCTTCGCGTTGTACTTATCCTTCATTTTTACACCGTTCCCTACGGCGTTTGCACTGTCCACTATACCATCTCTTCTTTATAACTTTACCTGCCGCAGCGCAATCGCTGCAGTGTACTATGCGTGTCGCAGTTGGCCTGGGGGAGGGACAGTTGGAGGGAATGGGAGTGGCTTTAATTTAAGTGGTAATAATAATAGTGTTGGAGTTAATGGCGTGGTTTCTGGTCGCGTGGATGGTGCAACAACTGGGGTGGGAATCGGGACTTCGGGAGAGACAAACAACAACAACTGCAATAAGTCAGCGTTGGCAGCTGCAACGGAATGTCTTCTCCTTGGAATGTTCTTTGCCACCGGTGCAGTGACAATACATCCAGTTGCTTATGTGATTCTCATGATCGGTCTACATCATCCTCTGCTGAGGTGTCTGCCGGATGTGTACGCATTTTTAAAATCTTCGTGGAATGAAACGAAACGTGTGCAGAACGAGTATGGATTGAGTCACTTGATTCAAGTGGAAAGTGGACGGTTAAGAGTGAATACAGTGTTTCGACTGTTTTGGGTGACGAGGGCAGCGTATGACGCTGTTTCCAAATGCTGTAACGAGCCATTGAATTCCATGGTCCGGTATGTAATGACCCATGGGACAGAGACGTTCACTGGAGTCGTTGGACTCACCGTCACCGTATCGGCGATTTGTCATCAAGTAAGTTGTAGCAGTATTCCTGTGTTAATTGTTATGATGAGTATTATAGATTGTTCCTTTCACTCCAACTTTCTCCCTTTGTTGTCTTTTCCAGATTGGTGAATGCCTACTCTACTTGCTTTACAATGGCGCAAACACTGAAGCTGACGCAAACCGTTTTGGTTCCATTTCAACTGTACTCTTCTTCATTCTGAGTTTACAAACTGGACTAACCTCATTGGATCCTGAGAAACGTCTTGATAGACTAGCAAAAAATATTGTTTTGTTGGGAACCGCTCTTTTCCACGCACTCCATCAAATGATTGTACCAGTTCTCACTGCGTTTCGAGCATTCCAAACATTGCAGATTCGAGCAGCCGCACTCTCCTGCTCTTCTTTTGTCGTGTCCGCTTTCCTCACGTATTACCTACTTCGCTACTCAACCATCTCTACATGGTCGTTGGCAGTTCTGGCGTTGGCTATCGAATTCAAAATCAAAATCTTCATCTCCCTTCTCATTTCCTTTGTTGTCTACTTATCTCAACTCGTACAGTATCCTGAGACACTGGAAAAGTTTGTGAATGCATGTCGTCGAGTGTTGCCCACATTTGTGGTGCGTTTCTTTGATCATTTACATGATGAGCTGAGCCACGAGGATGTGGTTTTTTACCTGAAATCGATCGCCAACGTGGGCGAATTTCTCACGGGAATATTTCTATTTGCCAATGCCGTTTGGATCTTCTTTTTCGAGAGTGCCAGTGCCATTAGAGCCATTGGAATGAGCGTTCACGCCTACTTTAATATTTGGTGTGAAGCACAAAAAGGATGGAGGGTTTATTGCCAACGTAAGACCGCGTCACAAAAAATCATGTCGTTGGCGGATGCCACGGACGAACAATTGCGTGCGAGACAAGATGACGTAAGTGAAATATAATAAGAAAAAAGGGAAATTCATATTATGCACTTCAAAGAGAAAGGGTTCAAGGATGAATAAGTTTTTAATAAAATGTTTGCTTGCTTTCTCTAGGTTTGCGCCGTTTGCTATGAGGAGATGGAGTCTGCCAAAGTCACCAACTGTAACCATCTCTTCCATGCTGTTTGTCTGCGCAAGTGGCTCTACGTGCAGAACACGTGTCCTCTTTGTCATGAAGTTCTTTACCGTGAAGACGCATTGGACAGTGGTGGTGAAAATGATGCAAATGCAGAGAATCCACCAGCTCCTCTCCAGCCTGCAGCAGCTCCAGTCCCACCCCCGCAGCAGCAACGTCAGACTGAAAATCAAAATACGTTAACAGGGAGTAACACGCAGCCTAGTTCCTCTACGTCTAGATATTTAAATGTGCCTGGTGCTCGACGAGGGAGTCGACAAACGAGTTATGATAGAGGTAACCCCTCATCCGATGACAATGATACTGAACCTGAAACTGGTACTTCCAGGAACAACAACAATATTTATACCAGGGCTAGTCCCAATAGTGCCACAAGAGTCGAAGCCGTCAGATACTCAGTATTTTCTTCTTCCGGTTCAAATGATAGTTCTTCCTCAGGCGGTTCGTCTTCCGGAGGGGGTACTGGTGCCAGATCAAGATTTTTCGATATGAACTCCACAAGTGAAAGTGAGAATGGGAACTCGAGTGGTTCAGAGTATACAGTAGACGACGGGTCTGATGGGGACGATTTGTGGGCAAATGATTACAGCTCTTCAGATGACGATGAGAATCCTGGACATCATCCGTCAGGAAGAGGAGGAGCTAGGAGGAACCGCGCAGAGGGCATCGGAGTACCTTTACTCCTTTGACTTTTCATCATAAATTATTAGCGTGTATAGTTCTATTATTTATATAAAATATGTAACTCCTGACGAATATATCATGTAACAATTTCGCTGCTGTAACTATAATTTACTGAGAAATTATATCATGGTATATTATGTATCTTGTTTCGTCTATATCACAAAGAGGCAAAAAGTCATTTATCATTTTTTGAGGAACCACAAGAAAAAATCAATGTTATTGTGTGATAATGCGTAATAAGTAATTATATTTATCGCTGTATGTATAAACTCTGTTATCTTGACGTGTATAATTTAATAATAATCAATTTTTAAAACGAAGAATTTAAATCTGTTGACGGGGAAGGGATTGCCCCCTTGTTGAACCTGAGTCGGGTAAACTTTATTTTATTGTATTACTAACCGGAAAATGGTCAGCTAGTCCAGAAATACTTATTTTTGACAAATAAGTAAATCGTGTAAAAATCATGTATCGTTTTCATCATCAATTTGGTTTTTACCAAAACTGAAATTATTTTCATTAGCGTCTTCACTTATGGTTTCTATTAAGCATAATAATATCCGTATAGATTTATAATCATCGTGCGTTGTTGTCTTTTTAACGATTAATTTTTATTAAGAAATAATTTTTCTCTTGAATAATAGTTGCAAGCGATTTTCTAGTAATTTATATACTTGTAAAATTCGTATTTACACTTAAATAAACTAACTAAAAAATGTTTATCTGTAATATTAACCACAAACGGAACGAGCTGTATTGAAAAGTGAAAGTCAGTTATTTTTTTGCTAAAATGTTGTCTTCTAAAATAATATTTAAGTGGTATAATATATTATGTAAATAGATAGTGCGCAGAAGCTTAAAATACTAGAAAAATAAGGTGTTCCTGAAATATTTCAGGGGAATCTATTTAAAAATCAGAATTTGTGTTCTTCATCTGTAAAACCATATATCTTTCATGGTATTTAATTTACTGTTGTTCACATTCAGAGATGAAAGATGCCAAAAAGTGGGAAATGTTCGTGAAATTTGAGTTGTGTGTGAATACGAGAACCTGAAAAAGAAATTGAACTTGTTCATTGTTTTCGTTTCATGGAAAGCTTGCACTGGTAAATTCATTTTTGATATATGTTTAAAAGTGAAACTCAGAATCTTCTTTAGTTTGCGATCGTAAACTCCGTGCAATGAAAATTGCAATGCTAATTAATTATGTAACTGTTCTATACATATTTTATGACGCTATTACTGTAATGAGTAAGCTATTCTAAATGTCAATAGCAAGAAATATTGTGATGCATATTGCAAACGTACATGTGAAACAAGTTTACCTAATTTAAGTTAATTGCTAATAAAAACACAATTTCAATGTCAAATCTTGTTTGGTTTTATTCCTGCGAAGTTCGGTTTGCTTAAAGTTCATAAATGAAGCGAATTCTCCAGAATTCCATGCATGATGGAAGCACTGCTTTTACACACCACAGGACAGTACTTTTTCTACTCTAAAAACTCATTAATCATATCAACTTTTTAGAAGTCTATCTCTATATCATAATATAAATATGTGCTTTTACTACAATACATGGGTTTGGACTGTTTGGAGTGAAAGAATGTTCGTAAAAGTCAAGCCTCATGAGGAGACCAAATTCATGTATGCACTGTCCACATTTCACTTTAGTTTTCTACACTACAGCTATTAAGCTTTTCAGAGCATGGAAAATTACATTATGTTGTCGTGTGTCATTTTATGGAGAGAAATTGGTGCGTGACAAAGATTCATAAAAATATTCATTTTTCTTGAAATAAATGTATACTGTAGACTTCAGGAAAGCGAAATGCATACTTTATCCTGCCATGAGTGAATGTCAGCATTGTCAGCCATGATCGGCTACATGCTTCCAGTTTAGCTACGCCAAGATTTACTTTTTTTACATTCATTCACGATATGATATGACAAAACAATTTTTCATGCTTTGTACTTTCCTTATTTCCTCCATGCAGCCAATTTACTTCCTCAAGGTATATCTAACGATCAAATGAGCAATGTTATTAGAGCAATAAACTGGACACAAGCAAAAAAATACTTTCTTAATATGAGCATTGGTATTTTGTCATTTTCTAACTTCCTTTCATTGCTACCAGTACCATATTTTTAGACTGACTGAGACTAGAAGGTATAAAAATATATTGTAATTTTGATAATGGGTTGTGTGCTTTGTATTTTCTTCTTGTCTCGAAAAAAAGAAAACACGCTACAAGCAATTTTGTAGTTTGTATTGTGATTCTGACGTGCCATAATGATAGTAAAAGTCTGGTTTATCGCAGATCATTTATCATCTTTTCCTGCTGGCCTGTCATCATGCTGCTCGCATGAAAAGAGAAAAGTTGCGTTTAGTTGAGTAGAAACTTAAATGACATGAGGAAGAATGTAGGAGAGAAGTAAGCAAGCATCGAAGCTTTTAATATTGAATTAAATGTGAAGGCAAGGAAATAAAATGGCTGGCTGTAGTATGAGCTATGTTTCGTGTTCTTTCCAAACCAAATACCGTGAAGGTCTTGAGAGGGAAGGTTTGGAGGTGAATGTCGTATTATCGTTAGAAAGGACATTCCATAGGAACATTTGAACACAGACAATCATACCTTAACTTCCTTTTCGTATTCAAGTAAAAATGGCGTCAGATGTGAGTTAAAATTTCTGGAAAATGGACAGAATAGAACGTTATTCTCTTATTGCCCCAAAGAACTAATTATATAATGCAATTGGTAGGTTCGACTTGTGTGCTCGTTTTGTACGTTATTTGTTGAGTTAGTGTGAAATCAATCAATTTTTGTGAATCTGTAAACTTTTTTATAAATAACCATTCATCATGGAAGCCAAAATGATAGCAAATGCGGTGCCAGTGCGGCCCACAATTCCTAGTATTCTGATTGACGCTACAGTGAAGGCTATCCAAGCTGGTATGCGCCCTGATGAGCGCTCAACTGAAAAGAGTTTTGCAGTCGGTCAAGAAAGCCATGTCGCTGTTGGGGGTGGAGGAGGTGGAAGATCTCTCAAGAAGAAAACGGGCAACAAAGATGACGACAGGCTACGGAAACTTGTGGAGAAGCGGCATGGTGCAGAAAACGACGACGATGAGCATGTGAGAACTTACAGAAACTTTGACGAACGCCGTATGGGGTTTCTCGTGATTGGTGATCAACACAGATTCGTTGGCTCTGGTGGACAAGATAAGTTTATTTTCCCCTCTGCACCTCCATTAGACTATTCATTTTGTATGATTAACAAAATTGAGGAGATTACCACTGAGAACGAGCAACCCCAAAGGAAACGGAACTCTAGATTTCCAAAGAAGACGCCCGATGATCGATACAAGACGTCGAGTTTGAGGCTCAGTTATAACGTGATTGATACCGTTGAAGGTCTGATAAACGTTCTCTATAAAATTCTGGATGGAGGACCATTTGGACTCTGCTGGGTGGATTTGTCTTTCAACGCAATTACCAAATTGGATGATGACGTAACCAGAAAATAAATATCACAATCGTTTATTCTCAAAGTTTAATTTAACGACAGAGCGCAAAGCTAAGTACTTGTTTTTATTCCCGTTCTGCTGAAAAGTAGACATTTTCTCAGTTGCCAAACTTGAAAATCCTATACTTGCATGGAAATGCTATAACGGACATGACAGAGGTCCCAAATTTGCAGTCGTTAAAAAATTTGGTTTCGCTAACTTTACATGTATGTATGTTAGTTAAAATAAGGTATAATTCAAGAGGAAGTGAGGTGGAATTGATAGATTTGTCTGCAATAATTGTTTGCATTCCAGGGAAATCCTGTGGAGGAGGAAGACGGTTACAGAATTTCAGTTTTGTATTATCTTCCATGGCTCAAGCATCTCGATTTTGTATCCGTAACAAAAGCAGACAAAGCTAACTCAAAAGAATTCGGAGCATCCTATCTTCCCTACTGGGATGCCAGGCATGACCAATTGGAAGCAATTTACCAATCAAAGAAGAAAGCAGGAGAGATAACTTATACGGAGAAAGTTATGCAAAGTTACGATGAAGACGACGGAGATGATCTTTTGGAATGAGATCTCTAATAGTAGAAAACTTTAAAGTGCTAAATTGAACAGTCCATTGTGATTGTGACATTGAAAACGTGGTGCTCATATACTTTTGTATTTTTATACGAGACGAGAAAAATTATAAATTATAAACTTTTTATTCGCTGTATCCTGCACAATTGACAATTCATTTTTTGTTATAATATTTAAAATACACAAATATGTAAGTAGAAAATAAGAAAACAAAGTATAGACCGAGGGCCAAATTGACAACAATAAAATTTCTAACTACGTAGTACAATTTTTAAGATTGAAAGTAGTAGCTCTTAAAAATCCTTTTTTTTATCTCCTGTGAGATTTATGTTTGTGATGATGATGGTGTTTATTTGGTACAGGTGAGTATGATCTACTTCGACTCCTGCCAGACCGACGAGATCGCTTTTTTGATGTTTTCCTTTCTCTTTGTCTTTCCCTTTCCCTAGAACGTGACCGAGAGCGAGACCGCGAGCTATCGAAACAAAATTTTAACAAGGGTTAATTACAGCACTAGAAAGTTAAAAGCACATAAAAGTTATGTTAAGTGCGGTGATGTTGGAATTTGCAAATACTTACAAAGTCTTCTTTCGTTTCTTGCTCTTGTGGCGCTTTGGACTTTCATCATAAACTATCGGAGATGGAGTGCGACGTGACCGCTTTACTGGCCTACGAAACAATAAATAAGATAATTAACAATTGAGAAAACAAGCAGATTTAAAGAAACACAATCATTGTTAGCAGAATAACGTTAATACAGTCATAAAAACACCAACTCACTCAGGCGAACTTGGTGCGGAGCGTTTCCCGTTCAGCTTGCCTGACTCCTCCCTCCCTTTTCTCTCTTTACTTTCTTCAACAGTTTTGTCCTTGCCATTGCTTACAGTGACGGTAAATGTTGTACTTGAGGTATTTGTAGTTGTAGCAGCTCCTTGCGGAGATGTGGGCCGAGAATGCGGGCTGGCAGATGTCGGCGTATCCAGCGCAGCCTTTTCTGTTGCAGAGGACGAAGACGCTGCCGACTTTAGTTTTTGTTTAGAGTCCTGGTATGTTTTGATTAGTTGTTCTAATTTCTTCTCTAATTGTTCATAATTAACCTGGAAATCAAAAGACATGCACATTATGTATGTAGACATTTGGTGACTTTATAAATCAGACTTTACATATCCAGAAAATCTTACCTTAGGACGTTCATAAAGAGCTAAAATGTTTTCACATATATCAATTATCTGCGCCTCCGTCGCATCAAACGCTACAAACCATGGTGGACTGTTTGGAAGTGGAATCTTCAAAACCCGAGCACTCAAAAATATACACGCACAGGCTATGGCTTCAGGAGTATAACGGCAAAATACGTTAGACCTCAGTGCATCTGACATGTAATTCCTATGGAGTAAAAAGAATGATTTTGTACGGTATGAACCCGAAATTTCAAAAACAAATTTTAAAACCGTTCTGCTGGACATTGGACATACCAAGATTGTTGCACAAACTCAGAGTTATTATCGTGGGTCAACTGTTGAAGGTAAATTACAATGAGTTTGTGAGGATGTTTCACATGAACGCAAAAGCCTAATTCCTTCAAGACTCTCCTTTCGGCCAACGTTACATCGTTTTTCAGTCGTATATAGGCAGCATCCAAAATCATGGGCTGAATTGGTCTAGAAAATAAAAACAAAGAGAATTAAATTACCTGCATTAGAATAGTCTAACGTGAGGAAATCTCCGTTCGTAGAACATGAGCAACATTTAGATTTTCCGCTGCTGTCATCCGTTCTCTGTGCACGCCGTTGCTGGAATTTTCTACGTAGTCTTGTACACAAATAAAATATTAACCAGACTTATTTAATAAAATGCCTTTCGTAACATGAAATAATATCTGATCATCATCATCATCATCATCGTGGTGTTCAGCATGGCAAAAACCTTAGGAGCTCCACTTACGACAAAGCAAACAGCCCACTACAAAGCACTTGTTGTGGCAGAGGACCAGACAAAAAAAAATAAAAAAATAAAGTAATATTACTACAAAAGAGCAACAAGATAGTTATAACAGTAATTTTATAATCAGAAACCACTAAAGTCATATTAAAAAGGATAAGTCCGGATAAAATTCGGAACTGTAGGCGGGAGCGTGAACATTAATATTGTAAACCAAGCAAGATACGAGACTGCAAACTACGAATATCATACTGTTTCACATACAACACCCCAATAGAGAAGCCATTACAAGCTAGGTAAATATATTTCTAACCAAACTACACCCTCTGGAACAATAATTGCTTGCATTTTAAAATAGATAAAGGCCTGTGCCCACAAGATCCGAGACCATACCGCAAATCGTTATCTGGGACAAATTAGAAGTCAAACTCAAACATATTAGACAAATACAAAATTTCACTGGTTTAGTTATAAAATCGTAATTAAATTATCAGCGTGATAAAAAAATCAAGCGCAATCTCAAACTCAGAAATCTCTGAATGGCTTAATGCTGCCAAATAAAACGCACTCGCACTGAGCAAAAAAAAAACACTTGAAAAATACTTGGAACTGACAAACTGATTCCAGCAATTGAAAACAGATTACTAATAAAATATACGTTTGGAATCTAGAGAGCCGTTCAGAGATTACTGAGTTCCTGGAGGACACATAAAAGACATACTTAGAAATTACCTCACCATAAAATGAAAAAAAATAATAGCTGCATTACAGAATAAAAAAGCATAATAAGCTGCAGACTCACAAGAGGAGCTTCTTAAATAGGTGTTGGGGAATATCAGTTGTCACTTGTCACCATTTTAAAAATGAAGTGGTGCATAGCTGACAGTGGGGTACCCGTCATGATACAAAAATTGAATAAAAGAAGTGCAGAGGTGTCTGATTGTCAGAGATGTCTAGTGAGTCACTGACGCACACACGATGATGATGAGCGGATTCAGATTCAGGAAAACAGCTTTTCATATTCCTATTTTCCTCCCAACTCTAAGACCAGGCAGGATGGTCGTCCTCCCACTCCCACGGTTAATTCATGGTATAATAAGACGAGGAAAACATTAGTACACAATTCAAGTACAAAACATCATTCAATCAATATTCATGATTATAATTGGGTATCATTACCGTTTACAACTCCAGCATGACGGCGTGCACAGACATTGGATTTTTGTCTTAGCGTTTACGCCTAAAATTTTAACGATAACTCATGTTATATAGTCCTTTTCATCAAGCACATGAACAGAAGCAGCACCAAATGATTTCACACGTCAGATAGAATTAAATTTCGCAAGAAAGCAAAGAACTGTGAAAACTTACTTTCCAGCTCGAACTAGTTTAATATGATGAAAGACGTTTACTACATCTCGGATTCTCCGTGGAGCTTCCTCGATCTTACTGGCGAGGTAGATACAAGCCATTGCCGTTGGTTCCATAGGTTGACGAATGAAGGATTTCGAATAGTAAAATCTCTGGAAAAGTACTTGTCCAGTGGCCATTGCAGTCTGAAAACGAGTTTTTACATTTATATGCAAATGATAAATAACATTACCTTTATTTATGACACGAAGACATTGTACAAACATTTTCATAACATTAAAAAAACTTTTTAAAAATTGTATATTCGCCAACAACAAATCATAACTAAATGGAGTAGTTTCTTGTAACAAAAAAAACTACCATATTTAAGATTTTAGAAATGGTTAAAGCTACGAATTTAGGTGAAGGACTGAGTAAGGTTCCTCCCTTTTTGTTTGTTTGTTTTGAACAATGTTATCATTTTAACTGAATGTACAAATGTTTAAAGTGTCTGTGTGTTCCAGCTACTTTCAAAATAATTGTTTCTCCATTAAAAATTCTTTAAAATCATTAATCCTTAAAACACGATTGAATATTATGTTTTTCCATAAGATCATTTAATAGCGCTCTTACCTGTGGAAGTTTCAATAGGATTCCAGCCGTTGTAATCAGTTCACAACCCATTATTCTCAAGTCAGTTTCGCTTTCCTCGTCCAGACCATCCAGAGATGATGGCGTTGGAGATAACTTTTCATTCGGAAAGAGGACATTTTCCAGCGTCAGCACAATTTTACCATATGCCTTAGGTAACAATGCGCTCTTTTCCAACATTTTAATATCCATGAACTTGACCATGGACCGTTGGTCGGTAGTTATATAAAATAAAGGGAACTCTGCAGGCCTAACGCCCAGAAAAAAACCCGTCTTATCCTCTTGGCTATCCTTCTAAAATTCTGGCTACCTAAATAAAAGTCCTTTTTTCTATTGACTGTCTATAGTCTAAACAAAATTATAATTTAACTCTTAATTCACTACGCACACATGTTTTCAAAATTTAGATGCAAATCGACAACAAACAACAGCCCTGACAAGATCCCAGCCCCAAACCAAGCTGTACTATAACCTATCTCCAATTAAATTACAGCTCTTGCTGCGGAAAACCATATACATTGGCTAAGTACTTCTCCAAAAAAATTAAATTTAATGATTTGATTTAAATTGGAGGTGATTGAGTCATAACAAGTGGAGCGAAAGAGCCAGATAACTTTCTCAAGGCTACTCAACTTCTGCACGTAAAAATCCGATAACGATGAAATAACAGGCTATCCTGCAATACAAAAATAGAACAGCTTGTAGCTTTCCATTTGGCTTTTTGGATGAGGAGATGCTTGTCACACAGGTCATTCATTTTGTATGCATGTATCTCATGGTAGCGTAAATAGCAGAAACAGGAGCAACAAGGTGAATGGCTTACTTTCCGAGAAACATGGGTAGGTATGGCACGCGCAAAGTGGACACGTCGCCCTGTCTGATGGTGAATAATCTAACGACTTTGTTTTGCTTTACAGTTTCTCCACATGTTGGCGCTACATGTAGCTCGTTTTCTTCCTGTCATTCATTCTCTTTGTTCATCTGCGCCCTGTGGGCTGTGGTCAAATCTTATGAAAGTGCGGTTGGTGTTTCCACTTCCGGTTTATACAAATTGCAATAAATAAGTTTTGAGCTTTTAAAAACAATAAAATGATTGTAAATGTACGTACGAGGAATGTACGTAATGCATTTTTGTACCATAATTAAATCATTTAATTTTATTCGGTCTTGATTGCTGTGAACATTTTTTTCGTAGTGTTGCGGCTATTTATCTTATACCATATTATACCAGTAAGTTAGACAACGAATCTTAAATGGTAAGAGATTGTATTGAACATCAAACATGAATTTACACACATCACATATACATCTTGTACACTTGACTAAGACTATAATGCACATTGCTCATACTGCACAATATTTATGAATGAGTGATTGACATTTCAGACTGGAGTATCAACATAGGTTAGTCTGAAAATATTTTCTTAGATTTTTGCTTCCGACTAAAGGTAAAGTAAACTGATTGACACAGATTTTCATGCTTGATGTTTGCCAATATAATGGGGAATTACTATTATATTTTTGGTGTCAAACGGTGACTGTGGTGAAAGTATGAAGTTATGTAAGTAAGTAGTGGTGGATGACTTCGACTTTACTAGACATAGGAACATAAGAAAAACACGGAAGTGTGGAGTGACCTAATAACCTCAGCTGAATGCCATTCCTTGCATAAAATGTACACGTCCGCTAAAAAGTGCAACGGCACAAGTAATTGGGAAACAATTTCCTGAAAAAGGGTATTTTAGTATTTTCAACAGTTCAACGATCCGACCAAACTAATTCAGCTTTGTGTAGGTAACATTGCATTGCACCATCATTGCACCATGTCAAGTTAAAGCTGTGCACTTCTTTCAACCTAACAGTTTTGGAACTTGTGATTGTCCTCATTTACAGGAGAAGAACGATTGCTGTGTACTTTTGATATAATTATCTTAACTAGCCTAATAAAATTTTACTATTACCACGAATGCTTATCTCTATCTATCAAAGACTTGAATAATCAATCAAGTAGTAAAAATTGCACACTCGCGAGCATACACAGGTATATAGCTAAATCCGAACATGACAATGGCCGATTAATATCGGAGGGTTGCGATTGCTAGATATTCTAAAGTACATATTACTTATATGGACCTAAGCGTTACAACAAAATAAATAATGCAAATGCAATACAAATAGCGTACATTAACTACCTAAACCTAATCGTCTAGAATTTTCTTAAGCCGCTGCAACGATCTTTTAATTTTCTCTTCATTTCTCCGAATTTTCACCACTGATGATCCAGACGATGGAGCTGGATCAGCGGGTAAAATTCCACTTCCTCTAACGTGTAGTCCTCCATCATCCTCCTCCTCCGGAATGACGGTGGCTGCGATTTCATTCACCTGCACATCCAACTTTGTTCGAACGTCCTTCCACAAGCTCTGCAGTTCCGTAGTTGATGTCGGTTCTGAAACAATGTGCATCGTTGCTGATGTCAGCGGTGACTGTAACGTATGCCCGTGAGTGTGCTGCGGAGCTGAATGATGATGATGATTGGACGAAGATAAGCCTCTACTCTGATATGATGGATAATGGTGGTGATGATGAGTCCGACTGCTGCTTGACAATAGTGGCGTTTTCCCAGTTGTGCCACTGCTGCCAGGCAGTAACATTGACGCTGAACCAATGTTTGCGCTGCTGCTATTCAGCATGGAAGACTTGTTTGTTGTGGGCATTCGAATGCTCACCTCAGACTCAAAATCTTTGCCCAAACTGAACTTCATGTTTAGCAAATTCAGCGAGCTGGAGCTAGACGGCAGGTAAGAACGTCTTCGTCCACTTTCATGCCAGGCCAAAGTCATGTTGCTTGGCGTGATCATGTCATGATGATGGTCATTTTCAAGGCCACCTCCAGAGGAAGCAGTTGTGATCCTTTTTGATTTAGAAATAATCTCAACATCAAAAGAAGAGTTGCTTGAGGAGCATGGACTTATGGAGCCGGATGTTGTGGATGGTTCAATCGACTTGGTCGTTTGTGTCCCACGATTCAACCTGCTTCTTCTACTGTTTGTTGCTGTGGGTAGGCCCCTAGAGTATTTTAGGTGATTGGCAACCATCTTGTCAAAAGCGTCCCTGTCATCATCGTCACCTTCATCCTCTTCTACTTCCTCCAATTCCAAATCTGTGCCGTCAGGATGATGATGATGATGCTTGCTGGGTCTTCCGGATAAAAGAAAGTGACTATCTGTAATCTCAGATTCTGTTTCAGATTCCCCATCGGCATCTTCTGCCTCTACGTCAGTCTTTTCATTTCTCCGGCCGCTGCGACCTCGACCAACACCACCAGTAGCAGTGACTCCACCATGTCCTGCACTTCCAGGTGATAAAGATCTTTGACTTCTGGCAGACGATAAGGTTCTGTGATTTTTCGCGAGGGTAACTGTTTTTGCTGATGGAATTGCGGGCAATTTGGTTGTTTGAGATCGTGGACTTGTGGGAGGTGCACTAGCTGGAGTTGCTAGGTTCAGGTCTACCAACTCTTTTGGGGCATTGATAGGCTCAAGAACTTCGATCGTGTCGTTGCTGCTCTGAGATGCGTTGGTCGTTGGATTTTTGGCATCACCACTGGACTCTGTCCCAATGCAACTGTCTGCACTCAGACACCTCTGAAGGATCCTTGGAGGACAGTTTTCTAGATCAATGTGTTTTGGAGGAGCCAATGGAATTTCATAAACTGTTTCAACAGAGTCATGGGATGTTGTGTTCCCTTCTGTATCAATAAGACCATCGAAACTTTTACTATTTTCCTGCGACTGGATTGAATCAGCTCGTCCTGAATCGCCTTCTGATTTAATTGTTACAGCGCTTATAGGAGATGCAAGACTTTCCAACTCATTCTTCTTGTTTTGCTTCTCCACCTCGTCATTCTCATTTATATCTTCGAATTCTAAAGGAGCCATCAAATAAGCCTCCAAAGTGCACCTAACAGCTTCGTCAATGTCTTCTTCATTTCTGCTAGTGGAGTTTTCATTTTCTGTTACAATCTTGTTATTTTCTTCCTCCGGGACTGACGCCAGTATAGGAACAGTTGAAGCTACTAAAGTGTCTACCTCGTCTGCAAGAGTGATCTCTGCGGGAGAGTTCCTTATTTCAGGACTTTCTGGAACAATTTGTGCCTCCACTTCTTTCACTTGGTCGTATTCATTTGCCCGTGTGATTTCTTCCAGGTAGCATTCACACTTGACTGAATCAGCAAAACCACAATCGGCTGGAGGGTTCACCTCTGGTTGTCGTTTGTTTTCAGTCTCTTGGAGGTCACCCTCTCCAGGATTTGATATAGCACCGGTGATAAATCCCTCCTGAGCTACAAATTCTTCCACTTTTTCAACTATCGCTTCATCATCCAACTTCTCATTCTTATTCTTATCCTCAACAGTAGCATCGTTCGTTTTCTCTTCAGTTTCCTCCTGCATTTTCTCCTCAATCCCATCCTGCCTTTTATCATCAGGTGCCTCTGTTGCCACCACCGAATCAGTATCTGCATTTCCACTATTTTCATACCCAGTGTCATCTCCTTCTTCTTGAAGCTCGGCTGTTTTGGCATTTTCGAATTCCGACGTGTCAACACTCACACTCTTGCTTGTCATCCCCAATTGTCTTTCTAGCCATGTTCCAAATGCATCATCGGTCTTTGTGAAAAATCTCTGGATAACAATATGGCCTGTAATTTTCTCCAAGTCTTCTAGCTTGCGAACATAATTAAGTGGTGGGTAAACCGCCATTTGGGAACATCCCGAGAAAGGATTGGCATTGCTTTCATCAGAGGAAGTGTTGGTAAAGAAGGGAGATGGTATGGGGGAAGTTGAGGCGTCAACTTTAATTTGCTTATTTTCAGTTTCAGTCTCTTCCATCATTTCTCCATTTTCTTGTTGACTTTTTGAATTTACCCTCAATAGCACCTGCTTTTGTTCCCTAATAACTTTGCTTTCCTGGGCAGGCTCGTTTTGCGCAATTTTGTTACAGTCTCCTGCATCGCCATTATTCTCTTCACTTTTTCCCTCCACTTCCGGTTTTTGTTTACTTTCTCCTTCTTCTGGAGAAAGTTGTGTGGAAAGTTCAGTCTGTGTCTGTCGGTGACAAGTGACAACATTATGTGCCGACTGACTATTACGTATAGAACTGCTTTGGTGGTGATTGTGGCTGCTATGCCTGTGACCGTGATGATGATGATCCTGGCCCTGCTCTATTGTTGTCACTTCCTGGGTGTAAACATGTCTGATTTTTGCGTTCACTTTGAATGGAGGGTTGTACCGCTCTCGAACAAACCTGTAATCATTAGAATCAGAAACCTTGCTATTATGCTATTTGAGTAGATTTTGTGAGGATATGGGTAAGAGATATATGGGTGCGTGCGTGCTGATGGCAGAGAAAATGTAAGTGTGGTGGAAAGGAGGTGAAATTGCATGATTACAGTAATGGGCCATTTGAGTTATTCAATAAAAATAAGTTTGTTCGCCGTTTGATAGGATCGGGGCATAAAGGGAATGAATCGAGCGGATAATTGGAATACCGTGTTTCCAACTCATACGAACCTTTTACTACTGGAATGATGACCCTGGAGTGATTTGCCCATGTTGCCTTTTTGACTTATGTCTGGTAATAAAGGGAACTGGGCTCGTTTGCTACTGCTGTCCAGATTTGTAAGACTGCTGGATCTACAGAGAGAATATGTGGAAAAAATAGCAATTAGTGGCTTGTACGAAAATTAGTACGCAGTATGTATGCGTATTATACACCAATGCGAAATTGTAATTGGGAAACGGTAACCCAAATACAGTGCAATATGATGGTGTCAGTCAGTCGATGGGCATAATAGAGTAATTAATTAGAGTGATTAGGTAATGTATTATGGAAAAATATGCCCTACTACTACCTATGTGTCTTCTGAGAGTTTCAAGTAGCCCCATTGACTTTCATCCAAACATCACACAGTTACTTAAAACACCTACTGGTATAATTCGACATGACAAAAAATTACATTTTCAGATAAGATGTATTGCCGGTGAAAAATGCTTTTTCTTAAAAAGTTTGTATCTCTGTAACAAGATAAACTTCACCCATTCCGAAAAACTAAATGTTTGTTGGTAAGCAAATGATTCAATTGTAAAACTGAGTTTTGGGTTGACTGTCGATTGATGAATGTCACAAAAACATGCCATTCAAAACAAGAAAATATTCCCTGCATAAATAAATAGATCCTTCACAGAATATTCACAAAGTAGTAGTCAATTTGTCAAGCGATTCAAATTGATATTTACCAAAAAAGCACACAAAAGGTCTCGATTAAAACTCAATTTAACTGTCAATCATTCTATTTAGCCATTCGCTATTCAGGATATTTTTGCTTCCCAAATCTATATCGTTCAACCTGTTTTTATTCGTTGTAACCCAAATTCAGTAAATTTATCCACTTATTACACCTCCAATAATTATTCTAGTCAAGTCACCAGTAAAAATGTATATAATGTTATCCAGTCTTCATAGATTTCTATTCTGTTTCCTTTGTCTTTATATGTGATCTACTTACAATCGCGTGCAACCAGGCAGATCCCGAAAAGATTTCAAAATCGAGGGCGCCCCAAGCTGTTCTTGCTGCCTGAGAGATATACCGGAACGTGGATTAACGGTATAGAAGAGTGGTGACGAGTTTCCAAAGAAAAGCGAGCAGCAGTTGTCGTCGATAGTCTGCCCTGTCTCTGACTGGAACCGTTCCCCACTCATGTCTCATTTTCTCATTCTTCGTCACTCAGTTTCGTGTTAGATTTGTACAAAGTAGATATCTTTTAAGCAGCAGTCAAAGAAAATGTAGAGAGAGTAAAAAAAGAGAAAGCACCGAGGTAGCGAATAAGTACTTTGGTTATAATACGGTGCAGTGTTACTGTTACTACAACTTGTCTGACAGTAGCAACCATACAACAGGACATGCATTCATGCACACCTTTTCTCCAAGTACTTTGACGAATACACTTTCAAACCAAAGACTTTTACGTGTGCTATTACCATTATGGCATTTCATGTATTTATGTGTGCCATATCAAATGTACATTCAAGAAAAAATTGTACAGCTCCATTAAGCAGAACCAGAAAAAAATCCACTCTAGCCGACCCATTTCCACTTGGTTTTCTTCAACAAGACCGAAAAACACAGGGATAACTAACTAAACCACAACTTTTACCAGAGTAATATTTTATCTGAAATGAAAGCGTTTGCGGCGGAACTAGATGCATGCTCCTTTTTTTACTGAAAGCTTATCTGCCTTACAACAATGACAGAAAAAACCACAATCATATTCAGCATTGCATTCTTTCTTTCATTCTTTTGCTTCCTGCTTTGGTCTGTTGTTGGTTTAGTTTAGTAGTTGCTGCTGTTGCCTTGTTCCTTTCCCCATGCCATACACTTTTCCATCCTCAGTTCATTTATTGCCGTTTTTACATTCCAATCTTGATAATCGGTCTAGTACATAAATATGCAAACAAGAGTAAGGCATATTATTATCCATACAAGTAGAAACAATCAATATTTCATGACACCACTACTATTCCACACTGTTCAAATATAAAGTTTTGTATTCCAACACCATATTCCATAAAGTACTATCGCTGCACATACCGGGCTGGCCGTCTAATGTATATAACATCTAACCGACAAGTAATAAATACGCTCACTTCTTGACACATAACGACATAACGCCAACTTATTTTTGTTTTTTCGTCTACTTTTAAGTTTTTGCAGGACTGGTGCTTGTAAAATTTCACACCTGCCAATTGCCATTATGTAATTTTATATCATACGACCTTAATTTGATCAGCATGATGTTTTCTCATTCTTTTTATCAATACCAAAGTAAACAACAAACTTTTTCGGGTAATTTGTCAAAAAACAGGTTTTCTTGTTTTTCAAAAAAGTAGAACTCAAACAAGTTATTGGGATGACGGATGAAGGATAACACTCTAGTTAGTGGAACGTCTCGGACATGATTATTTGACTGTAGGGGGTACATATGAGTATAATTGGTGGATGATTGGTGAATGTATTTTGAATGAAGACAAATTGCTATCAGACATCAGTTTTTGTTATTTTCTTCATGCTGTCGTCTTTATAGAAAGAGAAGGGACATTCTGGTGACCTTCTTTTAAAACGAGTCAGAAACAGACATGCATGGCATGAAAGTACAAAGGACACCTTTTTGCTGTGGAACGATGCGAATCATATATCTTATGTGTCCATTGTCCATCGCTTTCTCTCGTTCATCAATTGCAGAATAAAGTGTTGCTGGTTGTTTCTCTAATAATAGTAAATAGATTGCTTATTGCTTGATATTCATATCATAAGTTTCAAAGTCTAATAACAGAATATTTGGGTTAAGAAGACCACTGACAAATTGTACTTGTGTATATATTCCCTCTTGAAATGGATATTCTTTGTTTCTAAATAAACTGGACACTAGTGACCTGCTAAATATTTATGCAAGGCTCTACTGCATTTTTTCTGCAATCTCTCTTTTTATGTTTCGCTTTTTTACAACTTCCGGTTTGGTCACCAACTGTCACGATTTTGGAGTTGTAAAGAGGAGAAGCTGATAACAAAAAGTACACATTTGACTTTTTTCTGCTTTTTACTACCCTAACTGGCAGTTACACTGACTCGCTTTTGTTTAAAAATAGAAATTAGAGTAATTGGTTGACTAAATGTAGGTATAATGCATAGTTATTTTTTCTTCCGTCCACGATCGATTCGCTCATTTTTCTGATGGTATTTCACAATAAAAATAATAATATTCATATCATCACAGAATGGTGAACCTTTCGTATTTACATTATCATTCTGGTGGTATCGACCAAATGAGCTCCACTTATTTAAATATTACGAAGGCAGTAGACACACAAGAAAAACCTTTCGTCGCTGGCTTCTCTTTCTCACACAACAACAAATACTGCACTAGTGTACTTTTCCAATATATCAAACAAACAAACTCAACGGTCGAGCTATAAAGACTGAAATTGCCGATACGTCGAAAATATTCCAAAAGAAGGAAGAGCCGTTAGACGATCTTGATTGGATTAATGCAATCAGCAAAATCAGGAAGGGCTTTTGTGAGTTTGTTGGATAACCGGTGGAAATAATAATATAGCTGAAAGGGAGAGAATGTCTCCTCCTCCACATATTTCTCATGTGCAATTTACTATTCACAACGTCAAGTTGGAAGTTTTAGAATAGTCATCCAAACAGAATTTCCCCTCCTCCCGTGCAAGATTATTTTCGATTCAGATCTCCGGCAAACCGAAAAAGCATAAAATATGGGCTCATTTTATTTGTTTGATGCGATATGCGATCGATCGTCACTGCTGGTCCAAGTGCGTATAGTTGATTTGTTCGCTGGTGAATATACAATCGTATATACAAATTTCTTTTGCACTTTTCCAACCCACACCAATATGAATGCAATGCACTTCAGGAATTGGATCAGAACTGTCAACTTGCTTGAAGCGGAACGCAACAGTAATGAGAGCGAAGAATATGACGGTGATGATGATAATCTAATAGTTCACAATTCATATTATTATAGCCTAAAATCTTTGGAACGCGGTTTGGTTATGCGTTTCTTTGCACACTTTACTTTTCTTGGTCTGGTTTACTGACTTGACTATGTCGTCTACCTACACGGCCAGCTCTATGAAAACTGCGAGAAAAATGCAAGAGGTCAGCTGGATAAAAAGGTGGAACATGGGACGATTGGACACAAACGTCGTGACAAAACCAGAGTGAAACTTTTCTTTTGCATAGATTTTTTTTTCATGGAATATTATGGTGGTTTGGAACACAAGTCGAATTGCCAGCGTGCATGGTTATGGCTGGATGGGCGAGCCATGAATACGTGAAAAGTGAAAAGAAAGCAAGCTGGTTCATGCCTTAAACGTTGAAATTACTGGGTACATACAATGAACAAGACTAGGAAAACGGTGAGTGACAGAAAGCAGGGCTTCGGTTTCTGAAAAAATGGGTGTAGGGAATAGGAGGATACCTACCTACATGAGCTGAATAATATGCATATCATCATATTATGATGAGGCTTTTCCAAAGCGCTTTTATACCATGATATTTGGCATAAATTTTAAAGCTTGTTTTATCCATAATGAATGGTGGTGGTGCATGTACACAGGGTGCGTGCAAGCATTCAAACTAAGTAAGTTCCAAAAAGTGCATACCGTAAAATCTGATATAAACGCCTCTGCGGTATTACGCGCCCCCCTTTATTAAGCGCCCCGGCGTCTACTGA